>CABFVX010001470.1:0-44591 GCA_902151425.1 Timema shepardi | reverse complement strand
GACATTTACTGGGGGTGTGGGGGCTATCTTCTGTGCGCTATTCCAATGGCGTGCCCTGACATTTACTGGGGGTGTGGGGGCTATCTTCTGTGCGCTATTCCAATGGCGTGCCCGGACATTTACTGGGGGTGTGGGGGCTATCTTCTGTGCGCTATTCCAATGGCGTGCCCTGACATTTACTGGGGGTGTGGGGGCTATCTTCTGTGCGCTATTCCAATGGCGTGCCCTGACATTTACTGGGGGTGTGGGGGCTATCTTCTGTGCGCTAGTCCAATGGCGTGCCCAGACATTTACTTGGGTGGAGGCTTACCTTCTGCGGATTATTCCATTAGCGTGTCTAGATACTTACTTGCGAGTGGGTGGGCCTTATCATCTAAGCACTATGACAGTGGCTTGCTCAGAAATTTACTTGGGGCCAGTGGGAGTGGGACTTGGGCAAGACATGCCTTCTTCGTGCCATTAGAGTGGTTTGACCAAATATTTACTTGGGGAAAGGGGAGTGGGGGCTCTGCTTCAAGATTATTACATACTTTTCTTATTTATTTTGAATTGAGAATTTTAGGGGACACTTTTAATGCGTATAGCAGTATATCTTTAGAATATAAGCTTTGGCTTAAAATTTGGCCTATGAATTCTATTCATCTTCATTGCTCTATATTATAAATTGTACCAAAGCATACTTAATATTTATTTAAGATTGTATTCAAACTATTTCATATATTGAGGTTAGGATTCCAGCCTGCCCCAACCATGTGTTCCACATTACAATATTCAGCACCCTTTGTAGGCTATATGAGCAATCAGAAAAAAAAAATACCTCGCTATTACGAACAATAAGCTTTGAGCAAACCATTCCAAGATAAATATTCCTAAAAAGCTAACAATTTTTTATTTGACACATAATTTAAACCAAATATCCCAGAATAACTCTAATGAAACTAAGGCTGCGAACAGTAATGGCAATTTGACACCTTAACTCAGTCATTAGCGTGTATTTATACTGATCTAAAGTTCCCGGGTTTGATACGCAGCACGGCTGCAAAAATTGTATCGTCAGTTAAATTGGGGCTTCCCTAATTCTAAGTGGTGAATAAACTATCAAATGCTTGAAGGGTAGGAGGGGGTAGCTGGGTGTGTTCTCCGTTATATACTTGAGTTAGTTTATAAGTCGTGTGTTAATATAATAAGTCAGTTCAGAAAGTGCAAGTTAAATACCTCAAATATTAATAACACTAAAGACATAATCAAAACTAGAATAACTTATTTAACCTACTATTGACAATAACTTTGTGTTTAAGCTCAAATACAAAGATTCAATAGCTATATTTGCAACTATAGCTGACTGCTATCTAGATTTTGTTTTTAAAATTGTTATTACTTTATAATACTGAAATATGTTTATTGATTGTTCTATAAACAATGTTAACAACGTGAATACTCAATATTATTCTTTGACTGTTCTACTTTACCTTAAAATTTACGCGTATTAATTTTGCATCCTATATAATTATTTTTTCATTCGGATTAAAACTCATAAAACAATCCTACGTGGTAAATGTATTTTGTGTAAATTTATTTAAATGATATATGATTGTCTGTACACACGAACCGAACCATGGATAAAACCAAATATAATTTCGTAAATACACAACATACAATTTTTACTAAAATTAATATTTAATGATGCTAGATATTGCTCCCCCGTCAACTCTCTTTACTAGACCAATAAAACCACGAAAACATATTTTAAAAGGCTTTTAGAGCTATACAATAATCAATGTCTCCCCCTGCCCCCACACAGCCCTCTCCCCTTAAAATATACTAGATAGCTTTGAGACCCCACTACTTCTCAATCAGTGCATGCTTCTACACGATAACCCAATATATCTTAAAATTGTCAACGTTAGTTAAGACTAGGTTCAATAAGTCTATATCATCATAGTAAGCATTGTTAAAATGATATATTTGTAACTAAAAACTTTGTTATTTATTATTATTATTATTAGCACCGCGTCTTACTACCCATTCGGGTTATACACACTAACGCTAATGTGCAATGGTAGGGTGATTGTGAGATGAAATGAAGGACCTACAGTTTAACGTGGAATCCGAACCACGGTGGAGACCTGGTATTCTTCTCATTCACAAGATGTCTTGTCAGAGGTGAAGGAAGGGTTTGGTAATCAGATAAATCTTTACCGGTACCGAGGATTGAACCCAGGACGCCAGCATAGAAGTCTGACGACCCCGGTTATGTTTTATTTTCCAACATGATGGAACTATATATTTAATAGTCTGTATCTGTACACGAGCGCTCTGGAAGGCTCACTGTGCTGACCACATGACACCCTCTAACCGCAACTGTTGGCACTATCATCGTCAACTGACCGCGGCTGCTCGGTCGGTACACCTAGATCTTGTTCTGACGCCATGGAGTATTCGTGCATGCGTACAACGCAACGTGAACTTCTATCCATAAACACTCATCTACCACCAACTTGTGTTTTGTGTGTGCACACTGCGTCTTACTACCCATCACCCTCCAGGATATCCAATTTTGATTACATTATTTGGGCAGGGAAGATTAATTATACAAGCATTTGCGTAAAGGAAGAGCTGTTAACTGTTTAGGAAGAAACACCGTTATTACATACGACCGAGATTCGAACTGCGATCTCCCAGTCACCAGCATTCCAGTATTTTGCGAAGGAAGGTAACTCTTTAGATCATAGTTTTCCAACCAGTGTGCCATGAGACTTTGGCGGAAGTTAGAAAATAAGCGAGGAAAAAATTGAGTAATAAAAATCCATCTTTTGAAATCCACGATCAACCTATTTTAATTTTTTTTTTAAATTAACGAAATGATTATAATTTTAGGTATTGAACTTTTAAACTAAATCTTAATATTTGTTTTATAAATGCTAATGTTGCACCTTGGCAATTGTAGATTCCTGTTTAGTGTGCCGTGAGATGAAAATGACTGTCTTAGATAATTCGACCTCCAATGTGGGTAGTCGTCCTTATATTAGTCGTGTTGTTCCTCGTACACAGGGCAGCTCGGAGGTGGTCATGGAGGTAGGGGAGGAGGTGAAACTGACCACAGACAAGTCGTTTTTCAACCACGGCACCAAGGAGTGCCTGTACGTGGACTACGAGAACATTGTGAAGATTGTAAGGCCGGGAGACAAGATCTTCGTGGACGATGGGCTGATTTCTCTGCTCGCCAAGGAGATAGGTGAGAGCGAGCATTGAGCAGTGATATCTTAATGTAGTGGCCTACGATATCTATACTCGCCAAAGAGATAGGTGGGAGCGAGCATTGAGCAGTGATATCTTAATGTAGTGGCCTACGATATCTATACTCGCCAAGGAGATAGGTTAGAGCGAGCATTGAGCAGTGATATCTTAATGTACAAGACTACAATTTCTACGCTTGCCAAGGAGTTAGGTGGAAGTGGAAATGGAGCAGTGATATCCTAATGTAGGGGAAACATAGTGGTAGTAGAGTCTGGGAATTTCGCTGATAATAGAGCTTGGGGATTATGGTGGTAAGAGAGTTTGGTGACAACGGGTGTAAAAGAGTCTTTGCAAACTATATTTAAAGATAATTTCAAGGGTGGATTTCGGGAATATCCCGAAACTTTTTTTTTATAAATGGCCATTTAAAGGGTGTGTTAAATGTTTAATAGCAACACTAAGCTCAAAATAGCGCTAACCATATAAGATCTAACGTTAAGTTTTTCGTGACCCCAGCATAATATTTTCCTTTGGTTACAGGGTCTAACTACATACTCTGCACGGTTGAAAATGGTGGCACGATAGGAAGTCAGAAGGGGATCAACCTACCCGGTTTACCCGTGGATCTCCCAGCTCTCTCGGATAAGGACAAAGAGGACATCCTGTTCGGGGTTGAGCATGACGTGGACATGATCTTCGCTTCTTTTATAAGGGACGCCGCCGGCGTGGCGGAGATCAGGGCACTTCTAGGTTTGGAGCTAAGGGCACTGTTTTCTTTTATGATGTCTTCCAGTTGTTCGAGGAAAGAAGGGGCTGTTTAGGAAAAATATTCATAAGCGTAATAGTAAATAAAACAGATAAAATGATGGATAACAGTAAGGGATTCCTCTACCGACTGCTGGAAGCTTAAATTATCTAGCCAAAGGGAATATGATGAGGTTTACGATAGTGCCATTACTAGAATAGTTAGGAAAAAATCCTCAAACTACAGGATAAGTAATGGTATTTGGAAATATGCTCAAGTTTACAAGTTGGGCCATGGAT
Source organism: Timema shepardi (assembly GCA_902151425.1). Classification (NCBI taxonomy): domain Eukaryota; kingdom Metazoa; phylum Arthropoda; class Insecta; order Phasmatodea; family Timematidae; genus Timema; species Timema shepardi. The sequence continues at coordinate 40,310 of CABFVX010001470.1, read as the reverse complement.
CGAGATGGTAAACAAAGAATATTACAAAATTAGGCTAGACGTAACTGCCTCTTGGCTAGAGTAGGACACTATTGCAGTTTATTTATAAACTTCTGCACTAGCGCTAATGAAACGTCTAGTGGTAGGTTTTTTTTGTTTAAAAAGAGTACATTTTGAAAAGCGCCCTTCCGTGCTGGAGAAATAGTTATCCTAAAGTAATTATATTATTCTAGAAAAACCCCTTGATTTAAATTGAGCATCGACTGTGTTGATAAGGTGTGAAGGGAAGAGGCATCCTAATTATCCCCAAGATCGAGAACCATCAAGGAGTGAAGAATATTGACGAGATCATAGCGGCCAGCGAAGGCATCATGGTGGCAAGAGGTCTCGGTATTGAGATACCTTCGGAGAAAGTCTTTCTCGCCCAGAAAGCCCTGATAGCCAAGTGTAACCTGGCAAGTATTAGTCGGAAGTAGCTAAACACATTGTATTATTGGCGGATACATCATTTATTTCAGGAGAAACATAGGGGAAAATGCATGCAAAATAAAAGTTTCATTCATAATTAAAACTGCGAAAATAAGTAACCTTAAACTAAAATAAAATAGGAGCATAATTAAATTGAAGGTATTCCCCTTGATATTAATTTTATAAGTTACCAGTTTTCAACTAAAACATTCTTTGTTCAAATTTGGAATATATTAAATAAAATCTAAGAGGGAGGGGACAGGGGGCACATAGGGGCATCGCTCCTATACACTACATTTATTTTCACTCGTCAACATAAAGTAGTTATACATACATACCTACCTACCCATTCACACCGTTCCCTTAAGGGGTAGGCAAGAAATTGTGCACATAGCTCAAAAAACAACTATGTACTAAATCCATACTCACTAACTTTCTCCACACTTCCCTATCTTTGCATACTCCCTTCACTTCAACAACATCCATATACCGAGTCATACATGATCTTTTATTTTTAAAACTCTGAATGTTTCTCTTTTTCACACATTCGTCTACAAGATTTAGCCACGTCTTACATGGCCTACCCCTTCCTTTTGATCCACACACTCTACCTTCATATATTTACTTCGTAACTGGATCCACACTCATCCTCTCAACATGCCCAAACCAACGTAGGATGCTTCTTTCGAATTCACCTATTTGATTCACTTTCAAACCGCATTCTTTCAGCACTCATTCATTTTCTGACTCTGTCCATACGAGTTTTTCCCCATGCAGTTTTGGGTCTAAAAATATCCTGGTATTATATTTTTACACAAATTATGTTTTTCAAATTTACACACACCATATTCAATTTTGGGCTAATGTTAAAATATACTGCCATTAATTTTAAATGATCTGATAGAACTAATTTAAATATATAATAAAAATAGAATTCCTTTAACAAATCTATAATCAAATAATATCGGTATAATCACTCAGCCTTCATATCTAATAAGTCACCTTGTAGTATTTTGCTGGTTGAAAGTGAAGACGGTTGAACTGGTCACTGTAATAAGGTACTTTTGGTGTTTAAATAGTCTACGCTCTTGTAACAGGGGTCACTAAGCGATGTCTTGATATCACTTTTGATTGAAGACTATTATAGTAAAGGTTTATTAGGCTGGCAAGCTTTTGATCTGCACGACCCAGATGATAGATCGAGTCTATGGTGAGGCTCTGTCTGATGGTACAGGTTTGTTTGTTAGGCTGGCAAGCCTATAATCTGCATGGTCCAGATGCTAGAGTCTATGGTGAGGCTCTGTATGATGGTACAGGTTTGTTTGTTAGGCTGGCAAGCCTATGATCTGCATGGTTTAGATTGCTAGAGTCTATGGTGAGGCTCTGTATGACGGTACATGTTTGTTTGTTAGGCTGGCAAGCCTATGATCTGCATGGTCCAGAGGCTAGAGTCTATGGTGAGGCTCTGTCTGACGGTATATGTTTGTTTGTTAGGCTGGCAAGCCTGTGATATGCGCGACCCAGATGCTAGAGTCTATGGTGAGCAAGCCCAGACCCACACGGGCAGAGTCCACTGACGTTGCTAACGCTGTGTTGGACGGTGCAGACTGCGTCATGCTCTCCGGGGAGAGTGCTAAAGGGAGTTACCCTCTTGTGTGTGTGAGGACCATGGGTAACATCTGCAGGGAAGCTGAGATGGCGGTCTACCAGAAACAACTCTCTTCAGAGCTGAATTTCAAGGTGGCGTTGTGTTTGAAGGGGACATTTTGTGACACATATTTTACAAGCTATATTTATTTTATAACTCAGTGTGTAGCCTGCTCAAGCAAGTGATTAAAATCACCTTTTATGAAATTGTATTTGCTTCGCTCCATTAAAGATGGTTAGGAAAATAAATAAATATGTATATATATATATAAAAATATATTTATACATATATATTAGATATTGAAACCCTGCATTTTTAGGAATATATATGTGTATATACCTAAAAATGCAGGGTTACAATATCTAAACTTCATGTAATTCTCCTTAATATTATCCTTGATATCTCCATGTCATTTAAAGGACTCCCCCACTGGGTGATATTTATTTCGCTCCATCTATCCAATAATCAAATTGATAATAAAATTATAAAACCCTTCTGAACTACACACATTGAACACAAGCTTTGGGTGACTTCTTACTTGATATTTGAAGGGAGGGTGAAAATATAAACAATTTTTGACTCCCTTGTTTTACCCCTATATCCAAACTGACCATACAAAGACACCCTAAATTTTTTTAACTTTAAAAAACATATTAGAATATACAAAACCATAATTTTACCGGTTGTTTTCTATGGGTGCGAAACATGGACTCTTACCTTAAATGACGAAAACAAATTAAGGGTGTTCGAAAATAAGGTGCTTATGGAGATATTTGGTTCAAAAAGGGATGAAGATAGTGGGGAATGGAGGAAGCTACATAATGATGAGCTGCATACCCTGTACTCATCACCAGACCTTGTTAGGGTAGTGAAATCTCGCAGGTTACGGTGGGCAGGTTATGCAGCGCGAATGGGAGTATCTAGAACCACGTTCAAGGTATTTACTAGCAAACCCAATGGGAAGAGACCACTGGGATGGGAGGATAACATTTGGATAGCCCTGAGAAAGATAGGGTGTATTGAGCTGGACCGGTTCAAATTAGCTCAAGATAGGGATAGGTGGCGTACTTTTGAGATTGAAGTAATGAACTTTCGAGTTCCTAGTGCTATAGAGTAAGTAAGTATTTTAAAATTATATTTATATATATATTTTTTAAAAATTATATCTATTTATATATATACATTTTATATATTTTGGCAGAAAAAATTACGTATTTTCGAAAAGGACCTTCTTTGGAAAATTGTATTGTTGTTAGAGAAGGTACTCAGCTATTCTAGGTATGAAGAACCAAAAACATCCCATAATTTAGGAAACTCGCTCGCCACCCCTATAAAATTCCCCGCTTTATCTTTTACTGTGCGTCAATAACTCTTAACTTTGACATTATTGACATATGGGGTGATTTAATAAAGGTCGTTAAGTTAGGTTTGAAATAAGGACAAACTTGAAAAAAATTAATAATATATAGGCTTTGAATTAACAAAATATTTCCTTCTAAGATTCAAATCAAATGGTATCTTTTATCATTGATTTAAATAAGCATTTCATAGTGAATCATGTTGGGTCTGAACTGTTAAATTTTTCAAATTAACCAATATAAAATTATCCAGATCCTGCTGTAATATCATTGTCCACAAAGGTTTTGTCTGTATTTTATAAATCCTACTTTGTAACTAATAAATCGAAGTCAATCACAAACCACCGATTGGTAAACGAAGCAAATTTCCTAAATATAATTAAGTTTTAAGGTAGATTCGGAGTTCACTGAAAGCGAGATTCCAGGTACAGTACTTGTTATTAACTATTATTATTATTATTATTAGCACCACGTCTTACTACCCGTTCGAGTTATACGTACTTACGCTAATGTGTAATGGTAGGGTGATTGTGAGTATGAAATGGAGGACCTACAGTTTAACGTGGAATCCGAACCACGGTGGAGGCCTGGCATTCCACACATTCATAAGTTGTGATTAATATAAGTCTTGTCAGAAGTGAAGGAAGGGTTTCGCAATCAGAAAAATCTGTGCCGGGACCGAGGATTGAAACCCGGATCCCCAGCACAGAAGTCCGTCACCCTACAGTACTTGTTAATGTGGAGAGAGGCGGCCTCTCATTTAGCATATTTTCCAAAGTATAACGCCCAAAAACCCCAATCGCGACCGACTCCTCGTCTACTCCCTGATAGACGATTGTTGTTCTCCTGGTTGCAGACGATCCTCCCTGTGACGCCGACCCGCGCGATAGCCATAGCGGCAGTGGAGGCGGCGTCCAAGCTAGGCGCCACCGCCATAATCGCCAGCACGACGTCCGGCACGACTGGTCACATGCTGTCCAGCTACCGCCCGCGCTGTCCCGTCATCTGCGTCACCAGATACCCCAGGGTGGCCAGGCAGCTGCAGCTCTACCGCAATGCCGTGCCTCTGATGTACATCAGTAGGTCCACGTCACGATTTACCCAACCCTTCACTACTTGCTCAAAACGGCCCCATGGTGTAGCGATCAGTACACCTGGATACGAGTTTAAAGGTCCCGGGTTCAATATCCAGCTGGCACCTTTGGTATTTTCCCCGAAACGGGAGTTACCTCAACGGTCACCAGGCCTCTACGGAAAGGATGTACGATTAGTTCATTCGGACGTCCCTTGGTTACATTAGTACTGGTTCTTCTTTCCACTGGTGGGCTACGATTGATGCAGACCAGACGCGCAAGATAAATAGGCCTACTATAGTGAAACAGCTTATCAATTGATGATCGCGTGGTATAAACGCGTTACTCTCGTGTTGGACTGGATTGCTGGGGATGATAGGGTCAAGGTTTGATTCCTGGCTAGGAACGTATGAAATGATTTATTATATGTGGCTTCACATCAGCTCCATGCAAATGTGGGTGTATGTTCTCTAAACTTTATATTCCTCGTCCATACCTAATCAACGCAATTATATGAGGATAGTCCAAGGCAAGGCAAATAAAATAACCAAAAACAAAAGCCTAAAAATTGTGTCCCCGACTAGAGATGGCAAAGATATTTGGATATAAAAAATATCGATTTATTTACAAAAACATCGCTATATATATATATTATATCAATGCTTTAGTACACTTAGGGCTACTTTCATAGTCAGATTTAGTACGCCTAAAGTGCGAGTCGATACTAAATACAGGACCACATATACCTAGATCAAAATGGAATGGCCCATTCCATTCAAGTGCAGGTAGGTGACGTCTTGTATTTAGTATAGTGCCGCACTTTAGGCGTACTAGATCTGACTATGAAACTTGCCCTATGTATTAATACATTTATCGATATATTTAATACATCGGACCAGGTTTGTAATCTTGTAATTCGAAATAAATTAACGATTATTTATCTATTTTTACTAATGTAGTTTATTAAACTAGTCTACTATTTTTAACAAATAAATAAAACATTAAAAAGTGAAAAAGCGGAGAAGAATAAATATAATTACATTACAACATCCATTTTAATACCACCGTTCCAGCCCTAGAGCAATGCAATTCAATATACAGGGTGTACCGTAACATGTGGGATCCACTTCAGCGGTAGACAGAGGACAAAAACAATCAATTACGTTCATATAAACATGTGTTCTACTTGACCTTGTTTCTAAGCTAAAGTAATGTTTGTACGCCAGTAATATGGAGCTGTTCAACATTATAGGAAGTGCTCAAAATGTCCACCTTCGGACTGAATGCTAGCCTATTTCGAAAATACCAGGTGCATGTAATAGCCAGGAATAACCCATAGAACATACCTAACCAACAGGTCGAAATATATCGAGTTGTTATACAAAAACTTTATTGACATCATTTTACTGTATTTCGAGAACGAAGTCAAATGGGACACATGTTTTTATGCATGTTTTCCATTGTTTTTGTGAATATCCTGTTCGCCACTGGAGTGATTCCCACATGTTCCTTGTACAGGGAACAACCGATTTATCGATATAATTGGATTAATATATTGAATATTTCGATGTATGAAATGATAGATTTATCTATATATTAGGTAGAACCACCATATATTCTATTTTTATTTTATGTTTTATTTAGTACCACGTCTTACTACCCATCCGGGTTATACGCTTAAGCACGCTAATGGATTAAGAATGGGTAAGGTTTAATCAGAGGAAGTGAACCCACACTTGTGTGGAGGGAGAGGGGAAAACCATTTAGGAAAAACCACCCCCAGTTCACCCGACAGCGATTCGAACCTTGATCTCCCCGTCCTCGGCAAGTCTGGCTCAACACGACTAGCGCGTTAGCCAACTACGCCACCGAGGCAGGTTATATTTTATTTCCAAAATTAATTTGTCGGTTCACACACTTCAGTAGCAGAATGGTCTAAGGCGTCACTCTCGTGTTTTAATGACCTGATAATGACGGGGATTTCTAGGTTTGAATCCCGATCCGATATACTGAGGGAGGTTTTTCCTTAAACGGTTTCCCACTCTTCTTCCACGTGAATATCGATAGATTACGTTTTAAGAATTGTTTTCGTCTTTATCCCTACCCCATTAAAGTAATTATCATACATCCATGTAACCNCCCCTCCCGAACCAGACTGGTTGAAGGACGTGGACGCTAGAATGCAGTTTGGCATCACGTACGGCAGGACTAGAGGGTTCATCAATCAAGGGGACGCCCTGATTCTCGTCAGCGGGTGGAGGGCTGGAGCGGGTTTTACCAACACTCTCAGGGTCGTGTACGCATCAGGGGAGGGCGTACAGGTGCCGCTGACACGGTCCCATCATGGTGACTGAATCCGAACAGACACGGTCTCTCAGGGTGTTTGGAACTATAATACCATAATTTGTCAAAACACGTTTAAAATTGTATTTTTACTTGTTAGTGTTTCACTTGTAGATTACACTTTCCTTTTATGGGCTTTATTAAGTTGCATAAAGGTATTATTTATCAATAAATTATTTAGTTTTTAATTGGGACTTTTCTCTCTGTATCTTGGTACCCTTTCTTGCTATTCGTATCCATCAATTATGCTAATTGAGTAAGGTAATCAAATCTCACAGACTATGGTGGGCAGGACTTGCAGTGCGAACGTAGGAAACTATATTGAATGACAAACCCAATGAGAATATACCAGACGGAAGACCCAGAAGTAGATGGGAGAGTAACATTAATAATACTCAACACCACGTTCGGGTTATACACTTAAGACCCCATTTCATGACATGATGAACTCAAAGTTGAAGGCTATGAAGAAAAAAATATCACCTCGGGGGGATGGAGCCCAAATTCTGTAAACTGCTAGGGAAGGAGTAAAAACTGTTTAGGTGGGGGTCCATCATTCCCTAAATCTCCCCCTTTGTCCGAGTGAGGTGAGGAAGTTAGCCAGCCAGGTATTTATGATCCATTGCAGATAAACTTCTTGAGCTCCAACTTCCAATGTTCAAACCACTCTGGATGCTAATAGTTTAAATGTTGCATTTATTATTTTTTGTAGGTACCTAGCACATCTAAAAAAAAGTACACTAATTATATATGTTTTACTTTAAGGTTTTAATCATCGAACACATTTTACAAGAATTGCTGATAAATGTAAATAATTTTAATTATTAATACCTGCTTCATTGGCCGCATGGCTTAAGGCGTCACTCTCGCAATAGATTAGACTGCCAAGGCGGTGAGGTCGGGCCTTGATTTCGGTCGGGTGTATTGAGCGTGGTTTATCCTAAATGATTTTCCACTCTCCCTTTCACACAAAGTAATTTAATAGGTCTTCATAGGTGCATAGCCCGTACGGCTAGTAGATGTGGCGCTAAAAAATACCACTCCTAAAAATTGTAAATTCGATCAATAGTTTTATTTCTACATTAACTAGTGTAGCGTCTTAACTAAAGAGTTGGCTCAGTCACAGCGAGCTCGACTGGTGGGATCAACCTGACACGGGAAACGGGACATGGTTATAGTCCAGTCAAGTAGGGATATACATTGAACATAGATGTTGAAGGTTCGATATTTCCCTCACAGATGATTTTCAACCATCAATATTTTGTAGCGATGTCTGAAACAGCGATATGTTTATGTGTTTGTTTTAAAAATATTAATTGCTTATTATTAGTTTTTAATATAATTTTTTGAATTGATATAAGGTGGTTGGCCCAAATAAGACCACCTTGAGCTTTAATATTTTTTTTTAATTTTACGTTTATGATAGGAGTGAAATAGTTTTAGGAAATATACTTTATAGATTTCTGTTAATGTTAATACTATCATAATTCTCAATACGTACAATACCTAATTACTATATACATACTTTTTTTTAATGAATGCCAAGTGGCTTTGTTTGGGGATAGGTGTTTCAAATAAGGCCACACAAAATTATTTACATACAAGAGATATAAAAATAATTTCTGAAAATGTTTTATTGGTACAAAATTACTAACATAAAAAATATTAGAAGCTCAAAAACCTCTTTAGTTATTTTAGTTAATAATTTGGATGTTAATCACTCAATATCAAGTGTAAAAAAACACATTTTCAGGCACAATGGGGACAAAAGAAAATCTCTCTGTCTGATTTTGTTAGTCCAACACATCCCTCATGCACGTAATTCTTGCAACTTGCACAGAGCCTCATATCAGCAAGACGATACTGGTTGCAAAGGAAGCAGTACCAATTCTCAGATGTATTGTGTTCTCTGCGTTGCTGAGTTCCACTGGTGCTTGGCTGTGACAAATCTACTGAAGCAGGATCACCTCCCTTGCTGCGTGCATTATTAGACAATTTGTTCCTAGAAGCTTTTGGCATAGTTGTTGATTTATTTATTTCAAACAAAGATTAAACGACTTTTTGAGCCCGCGAATTAATAGATTGACGTCGCTGTGTCTTCATCTTTGGTGTGGACAGGATTGTCGATAGGGTTCGACTAGAAGTTGAGGGTATTCTGGACGAGAGCCTGCTGATGTGGATTTAGGAGTTTCAGTTGTTGAACGAACAGCAGTTGATACATTTGTAACGGGATATTTTGAGATAGATGACTGAGGAGCAATATTCTGCAAAGCCACGTTCAATTTGGGAAATGATAGTTCATCTTTTGATTTTGAGTTAGATGAGCCGGAAGAAACTCTCTGGGTTCCATTTAATTGTGAAGTGTCTACTGAGCTACTGATTGTACCCGGAGTACCAGGTGCGCATTCAATGTTAGTCAGAGAGGCAGGAGCAAAGGCAATTTCAGGGAAAATATCAGGATTATATGGGTAAATTTCTGTCGCTTTAAATCCGAAGATTAAGTTTGCTGGGTTCATAGACCTTAGCCATACCTTGGAAAATATATTTCCGAATATTCTACGATTTATTTTTATATCTGGATGAGTCATCCAGAATTTCAGAACTTCGTTGTCCCAAAACGACTCGAAAGACTGTTTTGTCTAGAGGCTGTAGTTCATGATGTTATATCTGTATGCTGCCGAAACAATATTCGCATCTAGATGTGAAGACGCACCATCAAAGATGAGCAGCCTTCTATCGCCAGTTGCTTTGTACTTATCAAAGTGATCAATCCACTGTGAGAAGGTTTCATATGTCATGCTTCCTTTAAGTGTCATTACAGCATTTATTCCTGGTGGTAAGTTCTCTTCCCATTCTGGCTTCACTCTTTGTCCTTTGAATAGAATCATTGGTGGCACAAACTGTCCCATAGCATTCCCACATAACAGTAACGTTTTCTGCATGCCCAGGAGCTATAATGTGAACACGTTTTACACCTTTGACAGAACGCCCATTGTGGATGGCTGCTATAGCCGCTTTCATTTGCTCACTTGTCCATTGAGCTCTCCGCAGTTTTGACTGCACAGAAGCCATATTTATCTGTAATCAAACCATAACATACTCATATAAGGTTTCATGATATTTTAAAATTACTTTAATATTTATACTTTATCTTCATCAAATTATATTATGTGTATACACACATTTCATAGAAAAATAGGAAAATAAGCTATAAGTGATAAAAATATGGAAACCATAATGAATGGTTATGGCCTGATCAACGGTTTTATCAGGATATTCTTGTTTCTTTACATATATTAGGTCCATCGATGCTTAATTTTAATCTAATTTGCCTTCGTAATATTTATTATTATTATCTTACCCCTAATGAATCGGTCGGTTTCAGCAACAGCGCAGCTTGCGCATGTGTCACATGACCCTATTCTTCACCCCAAATACATTCATATATGCATATTTGTCTGTTTATGGATGTATCTATGTTATAAGAGCTCTTTAAAACATTGATGAATAAATTACAGACATTAAAAGCTCTCTGACATTACCGAACAAATAAAAAGTTTAAATAATTGAGATGCATTTAATAAGAGCACGTGGTGCCTCTATCAAGGCCACAGGATGCCCCAAATAAGGCCACCAGATGCCCCAAATAAGGCCACCCATGGCCTTATTTGGGGATATTGCATGTAAATCTTTATTTTTTTTACAGCATAATATTGTAACATTTATGAAATATCATCCCACATGCTTTAAGAGGGTTAATTATGGTGTACGAGTAAATATAAATAATAATAATATTTAAATGCTACTTACCATTGACTGTAACGTAGAATATGCACACTAAATATTACAACAGCCACAGTTCATGAACAGCGCTCACAAAATGGCCGAGATGGAATGATAGCGGGAAGTTCAAATTATATCCAACAGAGACTGCTCTGTTGTTGATCTACTGAGTGCTGCCATCTCTGCCGTATCGCATGCATTTACCGAGATATCGATATGTGGCCATATTAAGCATGTCCTTATTTGAGCCAAACACCTTATGAGTTTCATATTCATTTATTACAAATACACTTCAGTTACAGTTAAATTTGTTTTGAAAAATATCACTGAGGTTTTTGGTTCTATAGCACCAATGTTTTCAAACGAGTTTCTTTTTTCATTTATGTTACTTTATTAATAGTGATATTGATTTCCCCCCTCAATGTTCATCCAAATTATAGTCCTATCTGAGTGCACTAGAATGGCTTTCTATTTGTTCTTTTAAAGAGAGATGCGACCCCATTCATGTAATTAAGCATTTGTGGACACGTGTAAAGCTCATTTAGTCTGGTTTTCTGGTGCTGGGGAGGCTGGTGTTCGAATATCAGTAGATGATTGAGGTTTTTTTTCTAAATGGTTTCCCACTCCTCTTCCACGCAAATGTGGGAAATAAAGAGTTCTATCTTACTCTTCCCTCATCCTGAACTGCAGTTAAACGCAGTGGCTTTTGACTTTATTAAATTTAAAAACAGTATTGTGATAAAATGATCATGAACATTTTCAGCTTCGAGATTATGCTGATTCTATGTTTTATGTGATTCCAAGCCCGAAAAAGTGGATTTTGCAATTTTGTTTGTCTACTTACTCTTAGGGATAGAGCTCAGATGGTTTGATCAATTTTATTAAATTTTTGATGTCCAGGTAAATATAATTACAAATAGCATCTAAATATAGAGAATATTAAAAAAATAACTATGGAGAAGACTACTTTAAAATCTTCTAGAGGCATATAGTTGTCGAAAAAAATAAGGTCAAGGTCACTCTGAATTGTTTCAAGGGGCATCCAAATTTCAAATATTTCTAAGGGAGGACAACTTTAAATATATTTTAAATGAATCCGATTAAAAAAAACCAATATGAGGACTCCTCAAAATATCTTATAAAATCATATAATTTTCAAAAATTTGCTGAAGGAGGACCACTCTAAGTAGTTCATAAAAGCAGTCAAATTTCAAAAAATGTATGGAGAAGACTACTAATAAAAACTATTCCATATTTTAAAATTGTGAGGAGGATCACTCCAAATAGCTTTTAAGGACATCCAATTTTCAAACATTTATTGGGGAAGGGTGGGAAGTCACGTCTCCTCAAAAAGGTTTTTTTTGCTTGCCTCCCCAAATCCCTACACAAATAAAGTTCTTCACCACTGCTCAGGATCATCAAAGAATTTTCACAATCTCAATTGAATTTCTAGACGGCTATGAACATTTTTATAGCACAGCGTTTGATGATACTTTCTTCGATGAGACTTACAGCAAAATTTAAAGACATTTAAGGAATTTAATTAAAAATCCTATCAGTTAAACAAAGATCAGTATTTTGATGATAAGACTACAGCTAGGAAAACAAATACTCTTCAGAAACAGAAAAAAATGAAATGTATATAAATGTGTCAATTCATTATTTCAAGGTATTGTCAAACGATTTAAAAAAAAAGTTACAACCAACGATAATATGTTTAAATTTTACATTAGCATAGCTGATTTCAGTTTTACCAAGTTTTTTCTTGTTTTAAGGAACTAGAAGAAGAAATAAAGTTTTTTTTAAAAAAACAAACATATTTTAGAATTGGTTTCAGACTATTGGCTTGCAAAATGGATTTTCGCAATTTTATCAAGGCCACCAAAGACTTTAGCGTAACTCCTGTGACAACTCCTGTGACAAGTACCGCATGTGAATGAGCTTTTTGTAAAATGATTCAGGTCAAGAATAAACCACAATTATTCAGGACTAACTGATTAAGTTGATGCTTCGATATATTGAACAATTTGGATGTTGATATAAATATTGAAAAACTGAAAAGCTTGTTGTAAAAATGTGTAATAAGTGCAGAAAGGGCAAAAAGTTAATCTAATCAAAAAGGATGAAAAGGGTAAGTAAAAAAGAGTTAAAGTATAAAAAGGAATAACATTATTAAAAGGGCTATAAGAGAAAAAGGGAAAACTCAAAAAATTTAAAAAAATTCTTAAAAGGTAGATGGGGCAAAAAGAGTAAAAGTAGTAGAAAGGATATATACGGTAAAAGTACCAAAAGGGCAAAAAAGGTAAAAAGTAAATATTATTAAATAGGATATAAAAGTTAAAGATGTAAAAAGAAGCAATAAGGAAAAAAGGGATGCTCAAAAAGGATAAAAAGAATAAAAAGAGCCAAAATTGCTAAAAAAAAAGGCAGATAGGACAAGAGGGGTAACATTATAATATACCTGAAAGAAATAGTGTGTAATGAGGTGGACTGGATAGAAGTAGTTCAAAGATAATATACATGGTTGCAGAAACACCCTACCATATAAAGTATACGATATAATATATATGGTTACAGAAACATTGAGAAAATAGTAACAACTCCGTCCACAAAGAGTATAACAATCAAGCTAACTGTTTTATATAATATATTTCAAATGAAATATTTCTATTTATAATACTTCTACAACTTTACAACAGTAAGTTATTTCATATCTGAAATAGTCGCGGAGATATGATAAAAAAAACTATACATTTCTGAATATGTTTAATTACCCTTAGTAATTTTCATTAGGAAAATGAGAGTTGCAATTTTATTTGTAATATTAATCAGTGTTTAGATACTAAATCTATTCAAAATATTCAGTGCATATTTAGAGAAAATCGATTTGATCTCTTCTCGCCTTTCAAAAACTACCCTTAATTTTCAGGTTGGATGTTTAGTTTAAAAAAAAAATACTACTCGGGGAAACCTTATAAAAACCTTATATACAATGTTTCAGTCCGTTCGGTGAAATATTTTCGGCTCTTGGCCAAGATACAGACAGACGGTGTTGCGAAAACAACTTTTTTCGCTTTCAGGACGTCATGAAACATCGAGATTTATCAAAATTATAAGTTTAATATTCTTTTACGATCACAATACTTCTTTCTCCGAGTGATTGAGAGAAAGTAAATAAAAAGATTGAATGAAGTTTCAATTTGTGTCAACAAAGAGGTTCAAGCATTTCATTCGCTAGCACAGTCACACTAATTAACCAACCATCTAAGGAAAGCTCTCTCTGCAAATAACTCACACTAATTTGGGAACTACTTCCGTAATTTCCTCGTGCCCTCCTCATTCGGACAAGAAACTTGTGTGTGTGTGTGTGTGTGTCGAAAGGAACGTACCAAACTCAAACCTGATCGACCACGTTGGGTGTGCAGCACAGCACGCCTCTGATTGTTCAAGTTTGGGTGTGATGTGTGATACGGGACTGCGACAACTCCTGTAGAATGCACAACACGTCTTCAGAGCTAGTTGATAACTAAACTGTCTAGCTACAACGCACTTTTCATAAGAAATACCTTTTAAAAATAAAATATTTTTTTAGGCCAAAATTGATAACAATTATATATATGTATATATTACAATCGATAACATTTTAAGGGTGACCTGGTGGTCTAGGGGTAAGGTGTCAGACTTCTATGCTGGCGGCCGGGGTTCAATCCCCGGTCCTGGCAAAGATTTATCTGATTACCAAACCCTTCCTTCACCTCTGACAAGACATCTTGTGAATGTGAGGAATGCCAGGTCTCCACCGTGGTTCGGATTCCACGTTAAACTGTAGGTCCTTCATTTCATCTCACAATCGCCCTACCATTACACATTAGCGTAAGTGCGTATAACCCGAACGGGTAGTAAGACGCGGTGCTAATAATAATAATAATGATAACATTTTAATATAATATACAGTAAGATCTGGCTAGTTCGACATAAGTTAATTATAAAAATTGGACGGTTTGAAACCACCATGATTTACCATGAAATTCCTATTTAAATCAATGGTAAAAAATAAATTCTAGTTCAAATTTTAAAACGTAATATCTGGATAATTCTAAGCCTATAATTATATTGTTATTTTTTTAAGTCAGTATTCATCTCAAACTTAACTTAACGATCTTTATTAAATCACCCAATACACCAAGAATGTCAAAGTTTTTTTACACAGAATATGTGATGGCTTGGATTTCATCGCTTCTGTGTGACAACGTAATTACGTGATACCTAGCGTGGAAGAAGTTGAATTTTATGTCACGCGTCTTCGATGGTTTTAATTTTTCCACGTTTTTATACTTAGTGTTTACATTTTTCTTGTTTTTTTGTATATATAGGCCTATTTTGTGTTTGTGTTTTTTATAGCATATATTATAAAATATGTGTGTATTTATATGTAGCATGTTTTTTGAGGTTATCGGTTTTATCGTGTACCGGCTGCGTAGATACTAACAAAAATGTTATTTCGAATTTTGTATATTTCGAATTCTCTTGCCTATTCCTTGGAATTCGAACTCCAAATATTTTAATGCAAATAAATTTTTTTTAAAGTATTTAGCGTGCACTTCCTGATCAACCGATAATATCAGCACAAGCCTTATAAACTATCTTAGCTTAAATATAGAACAGACACAACATCCAGACCCCAGCCATTAATTCATCACTTTGAAATGAGAAACCCACATTTTACCAATGATTACCAGTCACAATGGGAATCGAACTATGGGACTCTTAGCTCAGTAAGCAGTGCACGATGCCGGCTGAGCTAAAGTGTCAGAAACACTATTTTATTAGTGTTATTTTATAGTTATTGATAACGTGACTTGACGTATGAATAGGTGAAAGTGGATCTATTAGTTTTTCTCACTTCCTCTTAAAATTGGACTGTATCTGTCCAGGCTGTTCGCATTTAAATACACCAATGCCTTTATGGACGGGAAGGTAAAATGTAGAGAAAATGTAACCACATTTATTCGAAGGAAGTGTAGAAAAACAGTTTAGGTAAAAAACAACCTCACTACACCTGCCTGGGATTCTAAGGTTCATCTACTACAGATAAGAAAAATGAGTCTATTTTATCAGCGGTCACACGTTCTGAGGCACTAGTCTAGTAAGAGCCTGAGTTTCGGATGATGTGATGTTGACGTTCTAATATCAGGTGAGTGCTCTGTGGTGGGAGTTTTCCACATGTGTTTTATCAGTCCTCTTCACGTAAATGCGGGCACTGTTCATCTAAAATACTCTCCTCATCCCCTAGCCATTAATAACCTGGATGATACACGTTAAATTAAGTTAATTCATTCTATGTTTCTTTATAAAGCTTTTGTTGTGACATGTCATGAGTCTATTCTTGCGTCAAGATGTGGAACTATTTTTGGCACTGTCCGGGTTCAAACCAGGCCATCCTAAGCCTGTAATCGGTCTCCCTGACCACCTCGTCAAAGGGCTATATCAAAAGGTGTCTCGTATAAGACGATGTAAGTTTAATCCCGAGATTGTATTGAGTCCTTTCACCCTCTTAGCGATACGTCATCCAAAACGAGTGAGGTGCTGGTAGCCCCTAAATAGACGACGTTTATTGAAACTGACAGCTTGTGAAAGATGGAGGTTTATGTAAGCCTTTATATATTTTTATCAAGACATGGTTTCAATCTTTCTCCTACACACAGCTCAAGGGCATGATTCCCATCCGTCAATAGAAAGATTTTTGATAAGAGTAGTAATAAGTTTCTGATCAAATGTATAATACCAAATTCTGAGAATATCTTTTTCTTTGTATGTGTGTGGCGCAGGGAGAATATTTTAAAAAAATACGATTTTGAGAACCATTCTCAGTCTAAAAATAATTAATAAGTTTTAACTTACTTATACTTTTATTACCTGTACAGTCAAGCTAGGTGTTTTAGGGGTAAAATGCTCGCCTCAGACTCGATGATCGCGGGTTCAAACTCAACCGCGGTTGACGGGTTTTTCTTGAGCGATAAAAATCCGTAACAAAACTTCCTTCGGAGGAGAAGTAAAGCCGTCTGTCTCATGTCGATAGTGTCATGTAAAAGAGCCTTGGAAGGTATGTTAAAATACCTTTCCGATAAAATTTGTAAGCTCTTTCACTCTCGCTCACAGACATTCTCGTGTGCTGATATAACCAGTTGGTTTAGAAAGTGCACGTTAAATACATTAAATAAATAAATAAAAAATTGTCTGTATAGGGCATAGGAAACTTAACTGGCAATTAGATATTTTACCCGATTCCGTGGCCAAATTGTCTAAGACGTCAATCTCGTATTAAACTGGCCTGGTGATGACGGGGAGATCCGGGTTCGAATCTCAGTTGGGTGTCCTGAGGGTGTTTTTTTCCTAAATGGTTTCCCATTCTCCTTCCACACGAATGAGGGTAGATTACCTCTAAAATGATTCTCTCCTCATCCTTACTCCCTAGAGTAATTATTATGTATGCAAACAGCCTGAACAGGTGGTAAGACGGGGGGGTAAAAGTGCATTATGTGTATTCATAAAATCCGAACGGGTAGTAAGACGCGGTGCTAATAATAATAATAATGTATTCATAAACAGTTAATTAATTTATATTTTAACTAGTGTTTTAGTTAATGAAATATATTTTTAGCACCGTGTCTTACTACCCATTTGGTTTAGACGCCTATTTAACAATTATACTAATGGTTTAGGGATTAGTAAGGTTTAATTGAGAGGGAGTGCACACGCATTTGCGAGGAAGGAGGGTGAAACCCATTTAGGAAAAAAACCTTCAGTGCACCTGACCGGGATCAAATCCCAATCTCCTTATCTTCAGCAGTCTAGTCCAACATGAGAGTAGCACGTTAGATCACGTAGCCACCGAAACGGGTGTGAAACTGAATGGGACTAATGTTCTAGATTCTGGCCATGTGACCTTATCTGACCTCTTTGTGTATTTTAATTTGAACAGTATCGACACTGGTGGTCACTAGAAAGAAAAACCATTTTTGGTAAACCACCCTCAGTACACTCGTCCGAGATTAGAACCTCGATCTATCCGTAATCAGCAGTATAGTCTACTTGAAAGTGACGCCTTATACCATGCGGCCACCAAAGCGAGTTCATCTAGTTTACATTCATTTCTAAAAAACAAACAAGACCATTCAAGTTACAAACTCATTTATCTCAGAGCAACCGTTTTCGAGATTGGGCAGTATATTATATATTGGAAATTTAAATATAGAGCTCTTAATTAATGAAGTTTTAAAATTGTTTTTCTAAATATCTGGAGAGTTAATAAAGCTTAAACTTGGTTTACATTTTTGTATTGGCGTAATTTCCAGAAATTTTGTTTTGTTTATTGGTATAACCTTTTTTAAATTTATCGTGTGTATCAATGTTCGTGTTTTTTTTGTCCAAAGCTTTTAATGGTTAATGTATGAATGTATGACACTTATTATTGGGACATGACTCGATATGTATCTAGGAAAAAAAATATACGATGGTTACTAGAGCATCTGAATTTTTTTTTACAAATATAGAACATTTAAATATTTATATTTGGGTGACCTGGCGGTCTAGGGATAAGCTGTAAAACTTTTGTGCTGGTGGTCCAGGGTTCAACCCTCTATCCAGGCACAGATTTATCTGATTGCCAAAACCTCTAACAAGACGTGTATTAATCACAACTTGTGAATGTGGGAATGCCAGGCCTCCACCGTATTTCGGATCCCACGTTAAACTGTAGGTCCTTCATTTCATCTCACAATAACCCTACCATTTCACATTAGCGTAAGTACCTGAACGGGTAGTAAGACGCAGTGTTAATGATGATAATAATAATACATATTTATAATGCTCTCAACAAAGTAATTTCATCGTTGATTTTATTGATGCTTTCCAAAACATCACCTTCGTTGATAAAAAAATAATAGTTGTAACAGCACAGCCTAAATTGGAAAGTGTGTTTGTATAATATTGTGTGTTATGGATTGCGATTGACAAAACGAGCGTTGCGGGTAGTTGTGATTAGTCTATAAACAAATAGAATAGAGTAGCTGACCATATAAAAATTGTCAGAATTCCATGGATGAAAACCAGATCAGAAGGTAGGGTAAGCAAGAGTGTATCCAGCCATCATGGCTGACTAATCAACACCGCAGTCTAGGGGTCACTTTACCCGTTTCACGACTATATGGGGTAGGACGCTGGTTAATCAGTATATGTGGTAGTGGATACCACTCAAGCCCAGGGTACCGGGGTTCAAAACCGTGGAGTCAGACAAACCATAGGGTATCCCTAGCAACACCTCGTTTTGTCACAAGCTTCCGAATATTCCTCTTGTTATTTTATCCACATATATCACTATCAAAATCACATTTGTACTTGAGATAGAATCATTAATAAAAATATTAAAAAAACATGTATTCGTACGAGCTCACACAGTCATACACACAACCGCCCCCCTGACCTGTGTTCTCGACCAAAACCCATTCTGACTGATTTTAGGCCCATGGTATACTTGTAAAGGGGGGTTAGGGGGTGACTTACTCTACATAAGTGCGCTGTTTTACTGTCAGCGAATTTTTATCGTATATGTGAATATCACCAGAGGAAAACAAAGGTGATCTTCTTAGAAGGCAAAGCAATATGGAATTTATATTCGCAAACTATTTTCTTTCGTTTGTTGTTGTAAATGAAATAACAATATTGTACACTTTGGTTTAGAATGACGGGGGTCAAGAAACACCCATCTCCAAAATAAAAAAGTTTTGGCAAAGATAAAAATACGCTGTAATAAAAAAAAGAGGAAAAATTTCATGATATTAACACAGTGTACGGATTATGTGGCGTACACACAAAAAAAATCTTCAAATATATTTTGGAAAAGGATATCTGAGAGAGGAATCAAATCCGGATTCTCTTGCTTAGCTTTCGTAGGAAGGATCTTTTAGAAAATAATAACATGTTTCTATGAGCGACATAGATAACATCCTATATATTATTTCTGTTGTCAGCATCCGCTTTTTCCCAACTGATGCAAAGCCTACAGCGATGAATAAGGTATCAGTGGATAGGATTTTTCACAGACTTCTGACTCAGTTTACGTTAAAACACATTGTTTATTTAAAATTTAAGTTAAAATAAAAATCTAAATTCAAAATGATTGCATACTGACATCAAATATTGTATACAAAGAGGTATTGTACATTGTAAGTACGCTCACATTAATAAACTCTCTTCGCTATTTTGTATATACACTTGGCTGATTATTTAATTTCAACAACTCAACNTCAATTACCGAAAATAAACTCTTTTTGCTATTTTGTGTATACAATTCGCTAAGTATTTAATTTCAACAACCTAACAAAATACTAAAACTTTTGGAGGGGGGGTGGGGATGAAGGTTGAATGTGTGAAAGTTTCACAAGGGTTTAGTGGTTTTTACTTTGTTGTTAGTATTATTTAATATTACCTATGAACAATTTATGTTCCAGATCACATTACTACAGTAACTTATAAATGTAAAAAAGTTCCTTTCTTTCCAAATCAGACTGTACTTAGTTGCTATTAAAAACACAACCTCATGACTGGATTTTTGTTTTATAAATTTGTACAGAGTTGAATTAGGCGTCGCGTTTATTCGAGTTATCGGGAGTAATTTCTCAATATAATTATAAGAGTAATGTATGTAAAGAATTAGAATCTTAATATTGCGTGGGTTTTATTGAAACTAGCATTTTTATGTAATTACCAACCGGCATCGTGGTATAGTGTTCAGAGCCCCTGGCTGCTAACATATAAGTCCCGAGTTCATTGGCCAACTGGTACCAGGGGAATTTTCTCAAAAGGGGAATACTTCCCATAGTCATCAGTGTTTGGTTGTGAGTGTTTCTACTTGTTCCACACCCTCATAATATCACCATCACCATCACCTCATCTCATCGGGACATGGAAATAGCCTTCAGGGAAAGGATGTATGATTAGTACATTCGGGCTTCTCTTGGTCAACGGTACATTGGTACTTGCTGATCTTTCCGTAAACTAAGCAACAAATTAATGCAGCTCAGACACGCTATTATTATTATTATTATTATTATTATTATCCTCCTCATCATCATCATCATTATGTAACTATTCAATTTCTATACAAAAAAGTTTCTGGATGGATGGACTATTTCAACAAATTTTACTACGACCGGCTATGTAAGATGAATTAAGAAGGTTTTTACTTATAAATGCTTTTAAACCTTCTTTTCCAAGCTAATAGGAATATTACTTTAATTCAAGCCTTCTGGTCCTACTTCCTTAGCTGAAATAGTAGACATTTTTGCCATCTATTCCCATGTTGGGCTTGAACGGTTGTTCGTCTTAACGAGATTGAATCCTCTACTGCTCTCTTCTTTGATCCGTAAAAAAATATAAATCTGGATAAGGATCAAGGCGTGTAAAATAAGGTGTGTTCAAAAAACGGCGCTAGTCCAGTTTTCAGTTCAGAAGACGTATTCCTGAGCAAAGGCCCCAAAACTGTGTGAGGGGTGGCGGGATCATGTGTATATTGCCCTGACCCCCCATATATTTCTGGAGGGATATTGGGGTGCGGGTTTGATAAATAATAGTGCAACGAATTAATCACTATTCTCGTGACCAGTAACATCGAAAACGCTTGATCATTCTCAACATTTATTTGCATGGCTTAATATTTCTTAACCTACACACATGAACTATTAATATATGGTTTGACTATATTGAAACAAACAATTCAAAGAGAGCAATAAAGATCAGGCTGAGATAGTGGTGACTGTACAGTTATAATTTTCATGAAATTTGAATCTTATTGGTCACTAAATACCGCTTTCTAAGTCTGGAGACCGATAGATGTATTTTATTTTTGTTCAACCTTTTTATAACTTTCTTATATACGTATGTTGCTGCCCACCCCCCTTGCCCATTATATATATGTCAATCTGTTAGGATAGCCTATCAAACGGTGGTAGTTGTAGGAATGAGTAGTTCCAAATTTAAAGAAAGTGTACCCACATTTGCGTGGAGGGAGTGGGGAACACAAATTTAGAAAAAAATAACACTCAGTGCACCCAGCCGTGATTAAAACCCAAATATTCCCATAATTGGTGGTCCAGTCTATTGCGAGAGAGACGCCTTCGGCCATTCAGCCATAGACGTCTGTAAACAAAGTTATCTTATTTTGGTGTTAGGAAAGGCCCGGATAAACGGATCTTCGTGTGAATGTTCGTGAACAATTGCTGTGATAGTTATTTCACGAGAGTTGCTATAATATTTTCAGTACAGGTTTATATACTGAATTAACACAGGTGGACACAGAGACTGAGGCGTCATTATATGACCTGGTTCTCCTGCGAAAGAAAGTTAGAGTTTTCAACCACGGTTGGGTGTAGTGAGGTTGGTATTTCCATATTGATTTGCCACTATTTTTCTATACAAATTTGGGCGTATTTCCTCTAAATTCTACCTTTACAGATCACCCTCCAATTAGTGTAGACATATGAATAGTCCAGACGGGTAGTAAGACGTGGCTCACTGATAAAATAAACAACCAGCACCCATATTGTGTCTAAAACACTCGTGAAACAGCCGAGAGAACAACTGATGTTGATTGTGTACCACTTCCGATAATTGAGATGTTCTTCTTTTATCGACTCGAAAAGCTATTTTCTTATCTTGACAAAGATGTTTATAATTTACGATCGCGGCACCCTTTCAAATCTGACATGTAGGACTCTCTCGGAAAAGGTCGATAAAAACTCACGTGAAAAGCTGTAAAAGCTTGAAACGTGACCTTCCATCAAGATAATGGCGTATATATATGAAACACAAGCCGTTCATTGGTGCGTTGTTTGCTGCCCGTCGTGCTGATACATTTACCCTGTGACATCGATTACGCTGCGTTAAAAAGGAAGGTTTACTGGCACCCCCGGTGCATTTTACCTGAAATTTTGACTATACTGGATATCAACGCTGAGGGATCTACATGGATACTATTGAGAAACAGCGTCTGTCAATTTCTCGTTTTTGTATGGTCAATTTCCCCTCAAATATAGGAAAAGGTTTGACAACGCTATTTAGTCGAGGTTCCCAGTAGCTCCTTCTTACACCAGCACAATTAGATAATAATATATAATATTTAGCACGGCGTCTTACTACCCGTTCGGGTTATACGCTTTAAGTACTAATTACTCTAATGGATTTGGAATTGGGAAGGTTGAAATAGAGGAAGTGAACCCGCATTTACGTAGAGGGAGAGTGGAAAACCATTTAGGAAAAACCACCCCCAGTTCACCCGACCGAGATTCGAACCTCGATCTCCCCGTAATCAGCAGTCGAGCTTAAGACGACAAGCGCGTTAGCCAACTACGCCACCGAGGCGGGTAGCACAATTAGAGGTTGGGGATTTGGCAACAGTTAACAGAGAGAACGAAGACAAATTTATTTTTTATTTGAGATTTTAACGTGCACTTTCTGAACTGATTGATTATATCAGTACATGATAATTTCTATGAGCGAGAGCGAAATAGTCTGCCAATTTTACCGGGAAAGGTATTTTAACAAACCTTGCAGGGTTCTTTTACATACTACAATCCATCATTCTTCCTCCATTAATTGCTTCCATTTATTTCCTTTCACTTGCATACTTTCTGTTATCCACTTCTCCTGTCTCTTTCTTGGCCTCCCTTGCAATCTTTTTCTTAGGGGGAGAAAAACCTCCAACATATTTTCTACAGGATTCTTCAAACTTCTACAATAGTTGACACTATATTTTATTTTATGGATTTTAAATCACAAATAAATAAAAGATAAAAATACCATTGTTTTACCGAAATACTTTTGGAGTCGAGAGGTGGTATTGTCGTGTTTTAAACCCGATTTTCAAGATGTGGGATACAGAGAACCGTGTTTAATTAAGACAGAAAGGTCTCTTGCGCCCGTTCTGTCACCAACTCACAAATTATCGGTAATTAATTAAGTGCAAGAAGCATTGGAATGTCTCAGTATTGAAGTGATATAAGTGACATGGTATTGAACACGAATATGATCAACTACTTGTATTTGGTGATACACGTCTTATCTACCACTAGCAGTATTCATGTTTAACGAATTAAAATTTGTGTATGAATAATAATCATAATATTTAATAATAATAATAATAATAAGTCACTAATGAGTGGCTCACTTCTGTGGTAGAGTGGTTTAAGGCGTTGCTCTCTCAATATAATTGACTGCTAACAATGGTGATATCGGAGTTGGGTGTACTGGGGTTTTCTCCCTTAAATTGTTTTACACCCTCCCTCCACGCAAATGCAGGTACATTTTTTCTATATTCAACATTCCCCTTCCCTTGCACATTAGCCTAGTAGTACGGATGTAGACGAACATAATTTTGTACCCTCACCACATCTTACTACCCGACCATGCTGTATGTATTTTAATTACGCTAATAAGATATGTGAGAAGATTTAAGTTAAAGGAAATGTACTCACATTTGAATGGAGGGAGATTGGACAACTATTTAGAGAAAATCCCCTTAGCCGGTATTCGAGCCCTAGTCTCATTGTCACCTGAAAAACAGACTGGACGAGCCTGACGTCAAGTCCCCGTGCTCACCGATGTTCTTCACACTCTATGTAATTACGAAACTTTTCAATTAGTACTTTCTACACAAGAGCTATTGATGAGTTAAGAGCCTACCTCACGCCCGACTAACCGGAAAGCTAGATACAAGATGACGTTAGAACAAAAAACCTGATTATATGGCCACATGGTCTAAGGTGTCACTGTTGAAATAGACTAGACCACCGATGACGAGTTCGATCCCGGTCGGGAGTATTGAGTTTTTTCCCTGAATTGTTTCTCACTCTTCCTCCACACAAATGTAGGCACACTTAATCTAAATTCAACCTTCATAATCCCTAACACATTATAGTAATTAGTACATAGGTGTACAGCCCTAACGGGTAGTAAGACATGGTGTAAAAAATAAGGTATACAAAAAATCTTATCAGAATAGGGTTTTCTGAATTCTTCTCTTAAATAATAATAATATTTAGCACCGCGTCTTACTACCCGTTCAGGTTATACGCTTTAAGTACTAATTACTCTAATGGATTAGGAATTGGGAAGGTTGAATTAGAGGAAGTGAACCCGCATTTGCGTGGAGGGAGAGGGGAAAACCATTTAGTAAAAACCATTCCCAGTTCACC
Source organism: Timema shepardi (assembly GCA_902151425.1). Lineage (NCBI taxonomy): Eukaryota > Metazoa > Arthropoda > Insecta > Phasmatodea > Timematidae > Timema > Timema shepardi. The sequence continues at coordinate 15,409 of CABFVX010001470.1, read as the reverse complement.
CGACCGAGATTCGAACCTCGATCTCCCCGTCCTCAGCAGTCGAGCTCAACACGACAAGCGCGTTAGCCAACTACGCCACCGAGGCGGGTTCCTCTCTTAAAATAAAATAAATTGGGCTCAGATTAATAGATTTTCATTAAAAAAAATCTTTTAGAATCGGTTCACTGGTCTACAATTCCATTGGTTTCTAAAGAAAAATACAAATAATCGCACCACGATTTGATTCCTGGTTCAAGCTGTATTACCTAACTAAGATAGGTGTTATCAGGGGTTGGTGTGGGGTCTTGAGGGGGAGGGGGAAATGGTGTAGTTATACGGGTTATATATATCCAAGGTGTTGACTATAAGATTATTAGTAGTACCACGTCTTAATATCCGTTCAGGTTATACGCACTTACGCTAATGTGTAATGGGTAAGGTGATTGGGAGAAGAACTGGAGGACCTACAGTTTAACGTGGGATCCGAACCACAGTGGAGACTTGGCATTCCCCACATTCACAAGTTGTGATTAATACACGTCTTGTCAGAGGTGAAGGAAGGGTTTGGCAATCAGATACATCTGTGCTGACTATAAGAAGCATGGTCAAGAAGAACATTCTCGAGATAATGATAAAGCTACAGTCTAAATACTAACCCCTCCCTGAGCTATGGCCAGGATTCGAGCCAATTCAAATATCACACCTTCTGGATCGTAATCGGGTATGCAGGTCAATAAAACAAGCCTCACAGGGTTTTAAAGTGTTGTTGGAGGAGGGCGGAACTCACACGGTCTGTTTGTCATTGATCGTTAATCACTCCCACTTCATAATAATTGTTTATTATGCCCCTTTTACTCTCATCTGTTCTAGCCCAAGGATGTGTTCAGCCAACACTTGCGCGGTGTCAAATATCGGGCTCATTTTACCTCGGATGTAGGCTACAGTAATCAATTTTGTCAATGGGCTTAAAGGGGAGGAGTGAGTGCTAATCTATGCCCTCTTCCACTTGGAAGGACCACCCTCCCACCACCACTACCCACCCTCCTACTCTTGAAATGCGACAAGAACGTTCGAGATGAAAAGGATTAATTATGTTGGTCACGTGGCCTCAATCTTTGTTTGTTTTTTAGTCATCCAGTGTTTGATCGACAGGACTTTTGATTGTTTTAAAATTTAACAAGGGTGGGACTCGCTTCAGTGGCTGCATGGTATAAGGTGCTACTCTCGCAATAGCCTTGACTACCGATTACGAGAAATTTGAAATTTGATCCCAGTCGAGTGTAATGAAGGTTTTTTTTCATAAATGGTTTTACAAAATCTTTCCATGCAAACGCAGATACACTTTCTTTTAGTTCAACCTTCCTTATACCTAACACGTTAGAGTAATTAGTACGTAGGTGCATACACCGGATGGGTAGTAAGATGCGGTGACAAAAAAAAATTGTGGGAGAGGGGAAAAAGGTATAGTAAGATTCTGGTTGGAAGGACCTTTTTACCTTCTCGCTATTTTATAGCTAGATCTGAATACCAGACCCTTCCTTCACCTCTGACAAGACATCTTGTGAATGTGGCCAGGCCTCCACCGTGGTTCGGATTCCACGTTAAACTGTAGGTCCTCCATTTCATCTCACAATCACCTTACCATTACACATTAGCGTAAGTGCGTATAAACCGAACGGGTAGTAAGACGCGGTGATAATAATAATAATAATAATACAGCTAGATAAAGTGTTATTTTCATCAAAATAATCGAACTCAAGATGTTGATGAATGTTGACGTTTCATGACCCCACTAATCCAAAAAAGTTGTTTTTGAATTTCCGTCTGTCTGTCTGTACCTCGAACTAGAGCCTAAACTATTTTACCGATTGGGCTTAAGCTTGGTATCTAGGATTTTCATAGGGTTTTCCCGAGGAGTTTTGGGAATTGGATATCTAACCATAAAATTAAGGGTAGCTTACTGAAGGGCAAAAAGGAAAAATCGATTTACTCAAAATCAGCTCTAACGATTTAGATAATATTTCATTTTTGGACATCTATAAATATTACAAACAAAATGGCTACTCTCAATATTTCAGCAAAATCAATTTGGGCTAAGACGTGTGTGTGCCAATTTGTCAAATTCATTTTGCTATATATACATAAAGTAAATCAACTTTCAAGCATTTACTTTTTACGACAATTAAACAAAAAGGATTTATGTAATTTCTAAATAAAAGTTATATTAAATAACATAATAAAATGTGTTTAAATTGCAGGTACGTGTTGAAGATACCGTATCGCGACAAGATCAAAGTTGGGTCCACAAGGGTCAGCACTTAATATTAAAATTTCAACTTCCGGTTAAAATTTTCGACATTTTATTAGGTGTTGCAAATCTTCATGCCATCGCATTGCTTTTAAATTCCTCATTTATAAACTTTGACCAATAAAATATGTAAATATTGACTGTCGAGTCTAAAATGGATATAGATCATTGTTGTACAGATATTTATCCTAAGAGGTTTAAGGAAAAACAACATAACATTTAGAGACTTACTTATATTTAATTACTCTATGGCATTGATTTATAACGTTAAGACTTAAGTAGTATCTCTACAAATAAAGCTCACAAAATTGTATTAATATATTTGCAAATATCTCAGAAACTGTTGGATTTATAAAAATATATTTCATATAAAAGTTTTTTTATTTTTAATAGTACTACAATTTTGCAACGTTGAGTTATTTGGTATGTCAAATAGTTGCGGAGATACGGAAGTTTCTGTTTCTATAAAGTAACCTAAAATTCATTTTATGGTAAAATGAAAATAGCCAGTTTACTTATAAGAATTTTAATCAAAATCAATTTTTTCTCTTTTCGCCCTTTCTTAAACTACTCTTAATTTTATGTTTAATCAGACACACAGACATACGTAATTGAAAATACCACTTTTAAGGTTTCGGGGGTCTCGAGACATTGAACTCCATCAACATTTCAGGTTAGATTTTCTTTTGCGGTCGCAATACTTTACCTTATGTGTTCGAAAAGTTAATATATATATATATATACTTATAGCTTGAAAGTTATTCGTTTTATAAAATATGCTTATAAAATATTTGTATTATAAAGAGACCTACATATTTGTAGCGATAAGTAATTTCAAATTTCAAATAGTTTGGGAGATATTATATAAAAAAAGATAATTCACGCAAAAGACCGGAGCCCTTAAAGTCATTTTGCCGAAATATTGAGAGAAGCCATTTTGTTTGGAATATTTATAAATGTTTAGAAATGAAATTTAATCAAAATCGTTAGAGCCGATTTTGAGAAAATCGACTTTTTCTCTTTTTGCCACTTTGGTAAACTACCCTTAATTTAAGGGTTAGATGCCCAATTTCATAAACCCCTCGGTGCAAACCTATGAAAATCCTAGATACCAAGTTTTAGCCCGATCGGTAAAACAGTTTAGGCTCTAGTTGGAGGTACAGACAGACAAACAAATAGACGGAAAGTCAAAAACAACTTTTTTGGATTCGGGGGCTCATGAAACCTCAAGATTCATCAAAATCTTGAGTTCGATTTTTTTGACGATCATAATACTTTTTATACCTTTAAGATAGCAAGGAAGTAGAAAATTAACACGGAATGTTGATGGATGTCAACGTATCATTAACCCTCAAACCCTAAAAAGTAGTTTTTGCAATGCCGTTTGTGTATCTGTTTAACCTTAAAATTAAGAGTGGATTAATAAAAAGCGAAAAGAGAAAAAAAATCGATTTTCTCACAATCGGCTCTAACGTTTTTGATTAAAATTAATATCTAGGCGTTGATCAATATTATAAATAATAGGGCTATTCCTATTTTTCTATGAAAATGAATTTTAGGGTACCTCACAGAAGCGGTAATTTCCTTATATCGGCAACTATTTGAGATACTAGATAACTTGTCTTTGCAAAATTGTAGTACTATTAAAAATTAAAAAAATATTTGAAATATATTTTTATAAAACCAAAAGTTTCTGAGATATTGAAAAATATATAATGCAATTTTGTGGGCTTTAGTTGTAAAGAGATACTACTTAAATTTTAAGGCAATAATTCTGTAATGCCATAGAGTAATTAAATATAAGTAAGTCCCTCAAAAAGTATGTTATTCTTCCATTAACCTCTTAGGAGAAATGTTTGTACAACAATGATCTATCTCCTTCATTTTACACTTATTAGTCAATACATATTTATATTTTTTATTGGTCAAAATTTATAAACAACTAATTGAATAGCAATTCGATGACTTGAAGTTGTGAAACACTTAATAAAATATAATTAGTAGAAGAATTCAATTTTAAGTAAAGTTAATTAATAACTATGTCAATCTAGTATAAATAAATAAACATGGAGATATATGATGCAATATAAGAACCGTAAAGACATCAAAATATAAGTTCATGAAACAGTTTGATAATAAAATTACAAGTCAATGTCATTTAGATAAACATATAATAACAAATATTTAAGCACTAACCTAAAAAATGTTAAAATTTTAACTGGAAGTAGAAATTTTAATATGAAGTGTTGACCCTTGTGGACTCAAAATCGATCATTTTTATTGGTCCAAACATACAAATGAGGACATTCTTTAAAAATAAAATTATAAAATTTAAAACCTGCACCCAAAAAATGTTTTACATAAGAAAAGTGCAATTTATGCTTGGGTTTGCTAGTTTATATTATTTCGTTTCACATATATTACTAGTTATGAGTAAATATCTCCATTTTTAAACAATAGAGCGAGTAAGTCCGTTGCGGGGCTCCATACAACTTATTTAAAAATACAAACAAATATTGTTTTGTTGTCAAAATTGATAAAAGTTTATTATTTTATTAGTGTTCTCTATAGGTATTGATACTATCCATCAAAAGTGACAACTGCAAATCACATGACTTGACAAATTAATAAATTACAACAGTTTAAGTAACTTTAGTAACTTTCAGATAAGTTCCTTCTTACCAGATTTATACTATATTTTTTACCCACCTCGGTTGCGTACCTAGCTAACGCGCTAGTCGTATTGAGCTAAACTGCCAAGGATGGAGAGATATAGATTCGAATCTCAACTGGGGTTGATTTTTCCTAAAATGGCTTTACACTATCCCTCCACGCAAATGCGTGCTCGCTTCAATTAAGTTAATCCTTCCCAATTCCTAATCCACTAGCGTAATTAGTACGTATAACTCTAACGGGTAGTAAGACGCGCTGCTAAATAATAAATATAATAATAATAATATACTATATTTACGTTGTGATGAGCAATACACACCATTTATGTTTTCTCACAACATTTTCAGATTGCCCACCTATTTACACCAATGAGGGCTGGAGTGAGAAGGATAGAGTTTAGAGGACGTGTATCAGCATTTAAGTGGAGTTAGAAGGCTCAAAACTATTTAGAGAAACAAAACCCACAGTAGGCCTACACAGAGCCGAAATTCGAATTATTTTAACCTTACTTTCAACGGATAACTAGATAATATTAAGTTGATGCCTTGACCCAATGGTCGGCGAACTTTTATAAGCCTTGATCGACTAACTAACTTATCAAAAGGATCTGCGATCATCCTTCTTTTCTTCACTCTATATAGAAAAATATATGGAATAAATAATATGAACTGTATATTTTCATATTAAATGTTTTAATTTTCTTAAACATTACCAATTATGAGGGATCAAGGTTATTTTGGTCAATCTCATGTTATAGATTGAAAGTACTTGATATATTTGCGAACAAATATCGTATTTTAACGAGAGTGTAGTTTTATTACGCTATATACTGGAAATAAATAGCCTTGAGATTGACCGGTTGATCGAGATTAACAAGTTTTTCCTAACACCACGACATATTACCCGTTCGGATTAAAGGTTGTATGGCTTTCCACTTTCCCTCCATGCAAATGCTGATATACTTGCTCTAAATTCAATATGCTTCATCGCTAACATATTAGCCTAGTTAGTAAATATATGTCTAAATCAAGTGGGAAGTAAAACCCAGTTAAAAAAACAATCTCATAACAATATTAAACTACACCTCTTCAGTGGCCACATGGTCTAAGGTGCTATTCTCACAGTATACTAGACTGCCGACGGATGGGGAGATCAAGGTTCGAACCTCAGTCGGGTGTACTGAGGGTGGTTTTTCCAAAATGGTTTTTCCCTCTCCCTCCATGAAAATTCGGGTACACTTACTCTAAATGTAACCTTCATAATCCCTAGAACCATTAGTGTAATTAGTACATAAGCGTATGATCCGAACGGGTAGTAGTAAGAAGCGGTGCTATGAAAAAAATTAAAATACCATCTTTGGCTCTGCTAGAAAATATATAATATATATATATATATATATATATATATCTTAGGTTTCGATGATATCCTTTCTGTACACATTCCCCCCGCCTCCCCCCTTTTACTTACTACCCGTCTGGGTTACGCGTGTATATTATTTACACTAATGGGATAGGGATGAAATGGGCTAAACTTAGATGACATGCAACCACATTTTCAATGGAGGAGGGTGGTAAACCATATCGTAAATGCCAACCTTGATTTGAACCCCAAGTTTCTCGTCAACTGAAGTATAGTCTATTGCAATAGTGACGTCTTAGATAAGTCGATCAAAAGGTGGCCCAAAATAAATAAATTGGGATTAATTTAAATTGTGATACTAAATACATACATGATGTTAATTTTTCCCCCATATTTTTCAGACACACTCTATAGAATAAAAACAAACATTAACCCTCCCCCCACATCCATTAAGGGCCAAACTAAAACTTTAATCGAGTAGTCAGCGCCAGTTTTATGGGCTTCTGTGGCTTTAAATGAGCAACACTAAATTCGACTTGGGTTGCTGCAATAGTGTGGCCAAGGGCATACAACGTACGGGAGTAAAAAAAGGGTGTAAAGTTTTAAAAGAACGGCAAAAGTCAATTGCTGTTAAGAGCATCGTTATTCATTCTCTTGTAAAGGCCGAAACTTGTGTTAAGTAACAGTTTTTATTTTTTCCACTTTATTTTTGCTTATACTTTTAGACACAAGCCTGCTAACGCATTAATTTAGGAAAGAAATAATAAGGTTATGCAATAGAAACCAAATTATCATTACTAGGGATGCAAACTTATAATCTAAAAAGAAAATACCCACAGGACTCAGCGCAGTTGATCGGAATTAAATGCCAGTCTTCCCAATCATGCCAAAATCTCTTAACGTTAACGTAACGTAAATAAACACCGTGTGGGATAAGGATTCACATAACGTAAATAAATATTATGTGTGATAAGGATTCACATAAAGTAAATAAATATTATGCGTGATAAGGATTCACATAACGTAAATAAATATTATGCGTGATAAGGATTCACATAACGTAAATAAATATTATGTGTGATAAGGATTCACATAACGTAAATAAATATTATGCGTGATAAGGATTCACATAACGTAAATAAATATTATGTGTGATAAGGATTCACGTGACGTAAATAAATATTTTGTGTGATAAGGATTCACATAACGTAAATAAATATTATGCGTGATAAGGATTCACATAGCGTAAATAAATATTATGTGTGATAAGGATTCACGTGACGTAAATAAATATTATGTGTGATAAGGATTCACATAACGTAAATAAATATTATGCGTGATAAGGATTCACGTGACGTAAATAAATATTATGCGTGATAAGGATTCACGTGACGTAAATAAATATTATGCGTGATAAGGATTCACATAACGTAAATAAATATTATGCGTGATAAGGATTCACATAACGTAAATAAATATTATGTGTGATAAGGATTCACGTGACGTAAATAAATATTATGTGTAATAAGGATTCACGTGACATAAATAAACATTGTACGTGATTAGGATTCACGTGACATAAAAAACCACATTGTGCCAGAATTCAAGCCAAACACAAAAAAAGAAATTTGACATTTTGAAAAAAATTGTTCACCTAAAATTTAAATCGAGCAATATAAGATAATTTGGCTTCAAGTACATGCAATAGACACTTTCTGAAGCTATAAAATAAAGTGTGAGAATAGACCACGACGTTTTTAATTTCGTGGGACGTTAACAAACGAATTTTAATGAAGAAGTCGCCTGCAAACCATAGACAAACAAATTAAGTACTAAATAGTCGTGTCGACATTTCTCACGGCATGATTGGTTGACAGGAACACGGGCTACACTTCACGTGACGTAAATGCTACCCCTGGACAAATTTGATGTTCGTTGTTCGTCATCCCCATCGGGGACTGCACCGGTAACGGGGATATCATGGCTCGAATACCTCTTAGGTCCAATGAAGAATGTTTTTAATAAATGGTTCCCCACTATCTCTTCATGCAAATGCGGTTTCATTTAATCTAAAACTTAACTTTCCTCCTACCCCATCTCATTAGTGTAATTAATATATGCGTAGCCCGTACGTGGCTAAAAAAAATTGTGAATGTCACGTCAAAGTTAAGCTAAGTGCATCAGGATGGCTTACATTTTAAAGCACGAGCCAAACCTTTACGTTACGTTGACGTCAAGTTGATCGTGATCCGACTGTCAGGCATACCATCTGCGCGTCCAACTCATACATATCATTTATTTGTGCATATAAAATTAGTATATAGGCAATTTTACAGTACTCAACAATTTGAAGCGATATATTACCAATGACAATTGAGTACCATGATAATTGCGTACATCCAAGAAATAGTGACTATTGCGTAGGATATTTTTACTTTATCCCACTACACCATCGGTATAGGTATTTGGATGGATATATAAGGGAATATCAAAATAAAGTTTTTTTAGACGTTATATAATGTAACATATATATTTTTATCAAAAATATCATTCAATAAAATATAATAGAACATAAAATCCATCATTATAAGAGTGTCTTAGGCTCAAAGTTTAAGGCTTTATTTGTTTGTGTTTATTGTTTATAATTAAATATATATATCAATACAATAAACATGGTATAGTTATATAAATTATATATATATATATATATATATATAATAAACACAAAACACACATATATATATTCCTTTAAAAAAATACAAACTAGGAGAAGTTTAAGATTAGACCTTATATACGAGTATATAGCTTATATATATAGTTTATAAAGTTTTATATATATATATATATATATAAAATTAGTCCATAACGATACTGATTTAGTTTTGTATTTGTGAATTGTATTACTGTAAAACTTTTGCAATAATAATAATAATAATAATATAAATAATAATAACGGTAGTAATATTAATAATGGCATAGTTTAATTAGTTGTAAAAAAAATAATAATTAAATAAACATGTTTTTATTTTAAAAGTATATAAAAATATCAACGGATAAATTAATATACTAAAAACACATCACTATGTAGTTAATAAACACAAAGTGTTATAATATTTAAAAATTAAAGTAAATATAATTGTTTTCTTACCATAAATATTAGATTTTAATTTAAATACAAAATCTAAAACTTTGCATATTACATTTTGAGGCTAATAGTTTAAAATGTTTTTCTATAGAACCACGTGCTTCTTTCCTGTTCGGGTTATCCCCTTATTTACTAATTGTTATACTAATGATTTTAGGGAAAAGGAAGGTTATATTTATAATAAGTGTACACACATTTGAGAGAAGGGAGTGTTGAATTTTTTTAAGAAAAAAATACATAACACCTGACAGAGATTTGAACCTTGTTCTTCCTGCCATTGGCAATCTAGTACAACACGAGAGTGGCGCGTTAGACCTTGCACCCACCGAAGCGTGTCACATGTTTGCTCTTTGCGTTTAGCAACCCATATTACTACCCGTTCGGGCTATACGCACTTACGCTAATGTGTAATGGTAGGGTGATTGTTGAGATGAAATGGAGGACCTACAGTTTAACGTGGAATCCGAACCACGGTGGAGGCCTGGCCTTCCCCACATTCACAAGATGTCTTGACAGAGGTGAAGGAAAGGTTTGGTAATCAGTAATGTGTTATAGATGAGGAAGGCTGAATTTAGAGGAAGTGTACGTTTGCGTTTGCGTGCGATTAGAATGGGAAACTATCGAGAGAAAAAAAACCTCAGTACACATGACCGATATTCTAACCCCGATCTACCCATCATCGGCAGTCTAATCTACTGTAAGACCTAGACATTCGGCCACTGAAGGGGATCAAATGGGTTTTATATTCGTGGTTTCCCCAATCCGCTCTTAAAATAAGTGCGGGTTTATTTCCGCTAATATACCCTCCTCATCCATATCCCTTCCGTTAATTAACATGCATTAGACCATTTATAAAGCTAAGAAAACTAATTAAATTGAGAGTATATTTCGTTCCTTCACATGGTCATTAAATCTTTTAAACTAATTTTAAATACTATGTTGAAAGAATTTTCAAATTTTACATAAAATACATCACGGTATATAATCTTTGATAAATGCCACTATTGGGCCTGACCATTGATTAGTTATCATTCGTTGATTATTTATCTTTTGTTAAAAAACACTTGACATCTAGACAATAGTAATTGTACGTGACATAATGGTGGAGATAATATATTAAAACTTTATACTTATTTTATAATATTATGAAGAGGTATAAGATAATATTAACTAACATAATCTTATCTTTATAAAATTCAAGTTTTGGGAATTTCTTGCGAAATAACTAAGTATTTAAAACATAATTCGTTATTTGATACCAAAACGTTTTGACTCAATATTTTTAATTTCAAGAGATTACTACAGACCTGCTAAGAACATGATTTTGGGAATGGAAATGCGGTAAGATTCGTACGATTTGCTTTTAATCTAGTTCAGAGATGATTTTTTTCATATATCTATACACAATAATGGCTATAAGAATCTAGGAGTCTTTGCAATACTTTTAAATTACTATCCGGCCTACAACCATTTAAACGCACACAAAAACTGTTTAATTTTAATGTGTACATAATTTGGAATAGCAAAATCACTTATAGATATTTCAAAGTGTGCTTTATTTTTTAATTCTACATACTTGATTGTGGATATTTTTACTTATATAATTTAATATAAACCACCGCGAAAATTTCACGTTAACATCTTGAAAAATATAGTTTTTTAAATATTTGAACCATACATTAATTATTTTAAACACATAACGTCAAATTGTTAGTCTGCATTGGTGGGAAGGCGGCTTAAACATCAGACTCTTCTCGTATAGCTTGTCAGGGAGGTCAGGGTTCGAGTTACAGATAGATGTAAAAAAGGTGGTTTTCCTAAGATGATTTACAATATTACCTTAACTCAAATACGGTTGCATTTCTTACAAATTATATCTTCCTCATCCATTAACCATAAGCGTGATTAAAATTGGCCTAATGACGACGGGTACTAACCCACTTTGGTGACCATGTGGTTGAACGCACCGATATTGCAGTAAACTAGTTTGTCGATGATGGAGAGATCAAGATTATAATCTCGGTTGGGTGTAATGAGGATGGTATTTACAAAAATGGTTTCCCACTATCCTCCCACGCAAATAGGGGTACAATTCATTTAAATATAACCTTCATAATTCATAAATCCACTAGCATAATTAGTATATACACGTATAAACCAAACAGGTAGTAAGACACGGTGCTAAAAATAAAGATGGGTAGGAAGATGCTCTGAAAAAAAAAGTATAGTATATCAATATCTTTTATTTAAACAAAATGTTTTCTAGGCTGTGGCCTGTACCACGCTTCGAATTTGTGATTCTGGCCGTTGGACTATTTTTTTAATTTAGCAACACGCCTTACTACCCGTTAGGGCTATACGCTTTAGCACTAATTACGCTAATGGGTTGGGGATTGGGAAGGTTGAATTTAGAGGAAGTAAGCCCGCATTTATATGGAGGGAGAGTGGAAAACCATTTGGGGGGAAAAACCAACCCAGTTCACCAGAGTGAGATTCGAACCTTGATAACACCGTCCTCGGTAGTCAAGCTCAACACGAAACTAGCGCGTTAGTCAACTACGCCACCGAGGTGGATGCGATTGGAATAGTTTGAGTTTTAAACTACTGCAGTAGTACGATGGTATGAGTGAGTGCGTAGGGATTAAAATAGTTTATATTCATCTTTCCATTAGAAGTAACTTTGTGGTTGGGAGCGGGGAGAAGAATTAAATGAGAATACTCATGGCAGCAAAAAATAAATAAAAAAATACTTAGCATGAAACATATTAGCAAAAATCGTTAAGATATATTCTTGATTAATTAAAAAAACTTCGGTGTTAATATCTCTCTCAATACTAAGACGTATGGTTTCTTATGTTTCTGTCCAAAGGTCAGAACATCTGGTACTACTTCTATTTGCCACTGTCTATTGTGTCACAGGCGCCCAGGAAGAATGTCCAGGTAATATACTTATATTATCTCTAATAATTGAGGATATATGAAAAAATTGGAAATGTATGCTGATGTAAATTAGCCATAAAGCTATTTCTATGGTAAATTAATAGTTTCCCTTTGGTAAGTAATGTTTAAAATATCTGGCTAAAAAATTTAATAAAAATTGACGGCGTAGATTTTCATGATATAGTTTTTATTATATTGTTGATCTACCAAAAAATACCCCTGAGTTAGTGTCAGATATCTGATTAAAAATGTATCGGCAGGGATCAAACCCGGGTTGTCCGCGTAGCAGGCGAGTATTCTACCACTGAACCGACGATGCCTTTTACATACAAGAGGAGTTTTTATTTATAATATTTCAAATACACAACTCTTGGTTAATTTTAAATCTATTTTTTTATTTATCACAGCGCTTTATTAACTGTTCAATTTTATACACATATATAATACTCTAACAGGGTATTTGTATGACAAGTAGAAGTTAATTATATACTAAAAATACCAGACGAAATGTTGTCTAAAGCATAGTGACTATATTAACGAATCAAACATTATGATACCAATATTATAGAAATTTACACTTTTACCCAATAAGAAGTTTTGATATAGATACAAACAAATAGTCAATTCTCAATGTATGAAAGAATTTATTTAACAATATTTATTCGATTAGATTCACAAATTATTTCCGAATCTATATCAAGAACAGCAATGTAATTCTTATATATCTTGACTATTTTAAAAGGTTTACAAGGATTTGTGAGAAAATAAATAAAATATTAATTTTAAGTACAATCAATATTAATATTATAGTATAACTGTGTGATTGTGGTGTTAGTATAAATCTAGGCCTAGCATTTATTTACGGCAACATAAATAACATACCATAAATGTGAAAGTTCAATAAAATAATATTGGAAGTGGGATTCGAAAATACGCCTACAGGGTGTACTGCGATATTAACGCAGCGCCTTGGGCCACGCGGCCATCCCAAATCTTACAATAAAAGAAAAAACCAATTATTTATGATAGCAACGTTGTTTGATTTTTTTTAACTACTCGGCTAATAGATTATAAAAAATGTTTCCAAATAGATACAAATAATATAAATCATTCGAACAAGAGTTTTAGTTTTATTGTGACACAATTTTCTAGTAGAAAACTTGGTTGCTTGATTTGTCTGCTAAGTATGTGGTATTATTTGTTTTAGTATCACGAAAAAGTCATATAATATTATTTCAATATTCAAACATATTTTTTTCAAAATCAAATTTTTAAGATTGTTATAAAATGAGTTATTTATAGTGAAATAATCACTTTAACCAAATTTACATGACATTTTAGAAAATATTTTGATGATCTTGAAAGTAAGGAGTGGTTAGAATTAAAAGTTAAGTCTTAGATAGCTGGCTCTAGAAATATATATATAAATACTTTAATTTAATATATTAAACCATGACTAAGTTTGTAGATGTATTAAGTGAAATTACAAGCCAAAAAGTATGATTAGGATTTAATTCTTGTGATAAAATTATTGTCAGATAAGAATATGTAAATAAAATTAATAATGCATCGTCCAACTGGTCTAGACACAAGATGATGAAAATTATATAATATATGCATTACACGTTAAAAATTGAGCTACAAAACTTACATATATACAATAAAGTAAAAACAAAACAATGTTTTAAGTTCAGATATGTTATAGAGAAAAAGGAATAAAATTTTAATTTAAAAGTTAACATCTGCCAAAATGATTTAAATGACGCGATAGAGCGTTGTTAATACAAAGACAAAGACATATACAATATAGTGTGGATCAAACAAGGTTTTAATTTCAAATATGTTGAAAAATATAAATTATAAAATTAGAAGTGCTGAGGATTATTCTAAGTATTTTGTGTTTCCTTGTCTCATTACTCCTTTGTGAAAATAATCAAAGGAAAGGTGCTGGATTTCTTCATTCCTAAATGTTTCGGAACTTATGATACCCTAATCATGTAAACTGCAAACATAATTAAAGATGCATGAAGATAAATAACATGCCTTTAGTCAAAATAAATTTCTAACTGAACATTCAATTTAATATAAATTTTAGTGTATTATTTAATTTTAGTAATTGTCCGCAATTTGTTATTTGTCATCAACAATATAATTGATATTATTTTAGCCAAAGATGTTAATAGCTACATATTCAAATTTAAGAGGATTTACTAAAATACAAATTTAGATTAGTGATATTTAAACAAATATAATTCCTATAATTAATTGATACAATTTTATTAACGAGTATGACAATGAATTTATAGCAATTCACTAAATTGAATTCAATATTTAGGTATATCATCATTATATATTTTAAATTATTATTAATAAAGGAATGATTATGTATTTGAGGTTATTGTTCAAAATAAGAACATTTTGTGAATTTTAGGACATATCATGAAAATTATCTGTCCATCCAATTTTAGTTTATAAAACCAAAACTGTCTACATAGGCATTTGAAGAACATTATAGTCAACTTAATTTGAGCCATTAAACTACAAAAATGGTACTTGCCCCTTACAAACATTCTTTCTCTTTATGATTATATAGACACATATACTAAAACCTCACAAGATTAATGAAACGAAGTCATATATACAATGGAGCATTAAAATTGTACCAGAGGGTATAAAAGAAATAATACAAATTTTTGACGAAGTATAAATAAACTAGATAGGAACATCTTTTCTACTAAAAAATATAACAATTTATTTCAAATGTAAATGTAATCTATTGATAATATTTAGGCATATATATAATAAATATTTATTAGTAAATAGCTGACCAACTATTGCGTTTATAAATATATATCACTTTTAAAATATTTTATTCTTCTCTAGTACTACCATTTTACATTTTAACAGACATATTATTGTTAGTAATAGTGGATGTACGATAATAATTGTAAATTTATGCTGACGTGAGGTATCCGTAAAATCATTATTATGCCGAAATAAAAGCT
>CABFVX010001469.1:20287-163538 GCA_902151425.1 Timema shepardi | reverse complement strand
AGTGCTCCGGGAGAAAGTGATCCACCACCGGGAGAAAGTGATCCACCACATTCAGGGTGGTGGATCAATGTTAACCTTATGGGAGATAGTGGCCCAGAACTGTCAATTCATCCACTACTGTTAATGTATGGGACTGAAATTTAATATAACTAGACATTCATATAAAGTGTCTTCAACATTGATATACAACCCCTTTAGGTTCACATTTTCTGTCAGTTCGAATTATTCTAGATTGTCATTTTCTAACGAATACACAGGAATGCTATCATATTTAATAAAACGATCTCTAATTTTATTGAGTATTATATTCGTAGCTTTTTATCACATTTTAGTAACCACCTAATTAAAAATTATAACGTCCAAACATATATTTTAGAGCGTCTGTCTGAATGTTGCCAGGCAGAATGTGTATTCTCTGTTTACCTTGAATATATATTAAGCCTACATCCCTTGGTTTCTCTATGGTTAATCTTATTTGATAGAGCCATCACATAGTTGGTTAAGGTACTCTGCTATGTTTCAGTGTAATCTGGGCGTACTTCATCTTTAATTGCCTAGTGCAGTGTCCCGAAAGTTCTGACATACCATAAGTCGTTTTTAGGTGAGAATTGTTTATCTCCTTTGAAAAGGCACTTGTTGAACAATTAATGGTTTTCTCCGATTATCATTCAAGCCGATCAGATTTTTTTTATATAGATGGAATTTTTGTCGATTCCTTTGTGTATGGTAATAATGATATCTCATAGTACACAGATAATTAAAAGAAAAGTATCTATGTGAGAATAGTATGAAATTTGATGGTTTGTACCAAACCCATTTAGGTCTTGTCTAACACATTTATTAAAATCTATCAGTACTAATGAGGTATTCAGATTTTCTAAATGTTATGGGTAAAAGGATTTTAGAATTAGGTCATAAATATCGTTGATAATATTGCAAACTTTATCAACCATAACAATGACCATATTAAAAAAAATCATACTTAAAAGCATGATAATATATACATGTAAAAATTTGTCTTCATTGATCTTTAATGAAGGTGAAACTTGAAAATTTTTGAAAATTTTGTGCAGTTTTGTTGCATTATGTAAAATAAAATTACGACTACTCCCTAAAAACTTATAATCAACCGTGTGATGAGATTTTATTTAATACAGTAGCAAATCCTTTTGCGGGTAGAGAATATTGAAATTTGTCTTTTGAAAAGTATTAATTTCAATTTTTAATCTATAAATTTGGTAACATTGTTTTCATTGGTACGGATCGTATAAATAACTTTTCATCGTTGTGGTTACTACCATGTTGAGCATTGTCATTGCCTTGTTGAAGCTTTGTCATCTCATCTAACATATCATCAATTTAATTAAAATTTATTTCTTAAATAGAAATTTATAAATAAAACCCGACTAGCTTTGTGTGTAAAAGCCGATATTCACGGTTTATAATCGTTTATTAATTATTGTATATAATTTTATCTGGGGTGCAAGACTTCTTTCAATATTAAATAAGGAAATTATAATAGACTACGGTTCGATATATTATACGCGCCAGAAATGTTATATCCCAAAATATGTAAATTTTGCTAAGACATTGCTGTACAAATTTAATAAAATACATATATCAAATATATAAATGGTAGTCTCAACTATTAAACTGTAAATTACCTTGTATCGAGCTCCAAATAGCTTTTAGAGGCATCCAATTTTCAAAAACTTGACAGGGAAGGACCAATTTAAATAGTTTATTGTAGGCATCTAGTTTTAAAAAATGTCCAGGTTACGACTACTTTAAATAACTTCTGTAGGCATCCAAATTTGAAAAAAAATTATGGGAGAGGAGCACTTCAAATTGTTTTATAGACATCTAATTTTCCAAAATATTCCAGATGATGACCATTTAAAATAGCTTCAAAAGACATCTAATTATCAAATTTGCCGGTGGAGGATTACTCCAATTAGCTTCTAGAGTCGTCTAGTTTTTAAAAAATGGCTTAGGGAGGAAACCACTCTAAATAGTTTCTATGGGTATCCAAATTTCAAAATGTTTTAGGGGAAGACCTCTCTTAATAGCTTTTAGAGAAGGGTAATTTTAAAACTGTGTCTTCTAGGAACTTCCAATTTTAAAACCCTTACCAAGAGAATGTTTCTGAATACCCCTTTAGTTTGATGGTCTAAGTCACTCAACAAACCCTTTTTTGTTAATTTACTTTCCCCCCTTTGGACAAATAAGTTTATACTCCACTGGTTACTGGTTAGAAACAAGGTGACTTGCCCTGGGATGAAACCAATATCCTCTAGATTTGTCCCGGGATCAGGGGTGCCAGAATGTTTTTTTGTCCGGGGAGGGGAGCCAATTGGCATTATGTCCATCCTATGGTTGCGTAAAAAATGTAAGTGGATATAACTTAGCACCACTACCACTAAGCCCCTATTTGTTAGGCTCTGTGTGTATACTATGTGGTGTATGTGTATATATAAGATCATGTATTTATATATATATATATATAAGAAAGTTTAAAAAAGGTTGAAGAAAAGTAAAAACACAGTAAAAAAATCCCTCGGCCCCAGCCTTAGAAAATTGATATTTATCAACCAATAAGATTCAAATTTCTTAAAAATTAATAATTGTGTAGTCATAACTATATCAGACATATCTTTATTTCTATTTTAATTGACTCTTTCAATAATGTATATTTATAATTTGATTGATCAAAATATCGGAACTTGTTTGAATTAAAAGTTTGCTTGTAAACAGATTACCCTTATTTTAATGGGCCTGATAAGAAATATTATGTCATACAAATAAAGGATGAGACTAATCAAACTTTTTCTATATTACTGATCGCGAAAATTATGATTTAATCGTTGCACAAATTTTCCTAAAACTTGTCTTCTCCTGCACTCCCCTCCCCCAGCAATCGACCAGGGGGGAAATGTACCCAAGCCCCCCCCCCCTAGTTCCGGCACCTACCCCCGGGGAGGAACTAAGATCCTCTAGACGTATCCTCCACCTCCTTGTCCACGCAGCCTAAGATAGCAATATTATTACCATTAACATTGTTTATCAAGTGAGGGTACAGGCCAATTTTCATAGGTAAGGTCATTTAGGAAAAACAAACATAATTTTGCGGAGAATATTTGATTATTTTAATGTTGTTATTTCATAGGTATCAAAAGTGGCATCTAAATATCACATGACTTGACGTATCCATACGTGGAAGTAGATCTAGTTACTGTTTTAGCTGTCCTTTCTATCAAATTTGAACTATACTTCAAGAGCCCAGTAAAAGTTTGAAGATATTCCTGATGACCAGTGGGAGCTTGTATTATATTATTATTGAGTTAATAATCCTAGTTTCCTTGACCCTTTGGACTGGGTCTAGTTATTCTCGGTAGCTAGCACGGAGATGTCACGTGATTTTGTTTACCAATCTAATTTCCTCCCAGAGAGCAAAGGGCTTGCTTTGTAGTCCTCCGTGCGCATTCCTTGAAAACTGTAAGAGCATATTAACAATAAATAAACAAACTGGACAACTTTTTCTCACACCACTTAGTTTTCTGTTGTAGCCAGAGATCCAAACTAGCACTTTAGTATTATCAGCCCCACTTAAAGATTTCAGTCAACCAGTATTCCAACAGTAGTCTCCCAAGGAGCCTCAGTCAGTCAGTATTCAAACAGTAATCCCCTGTAAGTCCTCAGTCAGTCAGTATTCAAACAGTAATCCCCTGTAAGTCCTCAGTCAGTCAGTATTCAAACAGTAATCCCATTTAAGTCCTCAGTCAGTCAGTATTCAAACAGTAATCCCCTGTAAGTCCTCAGTCAGTCAGTATTCAAACATTAATCCCCTGTAGAGATCCTCAGTCAATCAGTATCCAAAAAGTAATCCCCTTTAAGTCCTCAGTCAATAAGTAGTCAAACAATAATCCCCTTTAAGTCCTCAGTCAGTCAGTATTCAAACAGTCATCCCCTGTAAGTCCTCAGTCAGTCAGTGTTCAAACAGTACTCCTCTGTACGTCCTCAGTCAGTCAATTAATACAACACTAATACTATGGAGACCCTCGGTTAACCAACAATCCCCTGGAGGGTTTTAGTCGATGTTTTTACGGAACGGATGTGTTTATTCTAGTGATCTGGATAGCGTCCGCTGCTTGGCATGTTCATGGTTGAAGCGGGGTGGACCGGGGTCAGAGTGGGGCGTATTAATAGTGTGTTGTGACGTGACGCCAATCACGTGACCATCAGGTAGGGCCACGCAGTCAGCCACCACCTTCCTCTCTGAGGCATCATCCGACCATTACCACGTCACTTCTTGGAGCGTTGTCCTATTCAACCCTGAAAACCCCTGATTCGAATACCTGATGAGCTTTGTCACGTAGACGTAAAAAGGGCAAAGTTTGAATAAAAAGACTCATTTAACCCCACAATTGTGAAAACATACTTTTTTGTATATTTATTAAGAGTTATACACTAAGACGTCATTTTACGTTTTTCTGCACACATTACTATATTTCCTTTAGATGTAATAATTGTAGCACTACCTGACAAGTAATACGACGAATACATTAGACAATAAAGTTTGGTACAAGAAATAAGGAAATAGAATTAAAATTAAGTAGATGTTGACTGACCTGTCTTGGCGGTTTTCTCGTCCTGGTCCCTAGGGTCAAGTTTGGTGAGGGTATGCAGACTCTGCAGTCTCGCACGGACTCTGCTGATCATTCCCATCCTGACCACAACTCTGAAACAAACGAGATGTTGCGAGGATTTAGTGGACATTGAGTGTCCATATTTTAATCAAATTTATGGCAAATAAATCGTGACACTGTGTTTCTCTTCACAGCCTCTTTTATCAATAACCTCTACAATTACGATAGTGAGAATTGAGGGGGTACTGCGCTACCATATTTGAAGCAATATTATTTCAAGTAAATCGTGACAATGTTTTTCTCTTCACCACGTCTATGATCAGTAACCTTTATAAAAATGATAGAGATACTTAAGTGGGCACCAAGCCACCAAATTTAAATTAATACAATTTCCAGAAAATCGTGACAATATGTTTATACTCACCGCCTCTATGATCGTCAACCTCTATTGTCATGATAGTGAAAATTTAAAGGGAATTGAGTCATCATATTTGAAGCAGTATTATGCCAAGCAAATCATGACAATATGTTTATACTCACCACCTCTTTGATCGTCAACTTCTATAGCCATGATAATGAAAATTTAAAGGGAATTGAGTCATCATATTTGAAGCAGTATTATGCCAAGCAAATCATGACAATATGTTTATACTCACCACCTCTTTGATCGTCAACTTCTATAGCCATGATAATGAAAAGTGAAAGGGAATTGAGTCATCATATTTGAAGCAATATTATGCCAAGCAAATCATGACAATATGTTTATACTCACCACCTCAATGATCGTTAACTTCTATTCATGATAGTGTAAATTTAAAGGGAATTGATCCATCATATTTGAAGCACTATTGACTATTATGACAATATATTTGTATTCTATGATTGCTGACATTGACGTCGACATATTAAACTAAATAATCAGTCGTGAATCATATCGGTCAGTAATTTTATCCTTAATTCCAGTTTTAATATTATAATCCAATAAGATGCAGATCTTGAGAAGCTTCTGTAGTTTCAGTGCAAGAGCATTTTCTCTGTGTGTGAGGATTCTGACAAGATGAATATCACATTCGGGACGGTCAGGGGATCGTGGAGTGGGATTAGGAATGGTATAAAGAGTGAAACATAAAGATTATCAAGTTTCTCTTTAAAAACAAGAAATAATTTCCTGATGATGTCTAGGTAAATGTTTCTCTATGGGAAATGTTTATGATTAGTGAATAAAAAGTATATATGTGACTCATTATAGGTTCAGAAAAAAATAATCTACTATATTTAAAGGTATCGTGAGCATGGACATTGACTTTTGACCTACTGAACTACCCAGGCTATTATCCATGCCCAAAGAATCACCTCTCTATTCCTCCATTACCTCTTAGGACCATGGAAACCGCTCTAAACATTATTAAAAGAGCACATTCATCACAATTTCAATTACTTATACCAAAATAACTATTTTCAGGGAAAGCATTTAAATCATATTGTTTGAAATTCTCCACTATTCTGCTTCATCACAAGATATATTTGGAATACCTGAGCAAGCCCTTTAATTCAAAAAGAGAACAAAACATATTTTCAGGAGTTACCCAAACAAATCGCTCGACCGTTCATTCAAACATTTGTGTTCTGTTGTCTTTATGAACATAGCCCGTTGTTTCCCCCAACCTACAGCGTTAACCTAGATTATCTGCGGCCCATCTAGCCAAACATGAGCCAAGATTCCCCCTCTTTATAAACAAACAAACAACATGTGATTCAATTATTTACTGGGAGCGTCCTCACCTCAACCGGCCAATAAGGGTGAGCTAAATTGGGCATACAATGTTTGTACACAGAGCCTTTTTAATTCCCGATATTCCTCGATACTTCGTAACATTACCGACACACCTGTATAGATCAGAACATTTTCAACGCCCCTGGATAGTTATGGTCATTTCTGACATCCCTAGAAGAGTTGAAACATTTCCGACACTCCTAGATAAGTCGGGGCATTTCTAAGACTCCTAACACTCCTAGATAGGTCGGGACATTTATAACACTCCTAGATAGGCCGGAACATTTTTAGCACTCCTAGATATGTTGGGATTACCTCTAACAATCGTAGGTAGGTCGGGACATTTCTAACACTCCTAGATAGGCCAGAACATTTCTAGCGCTCCTAGATATGTTGGGACACCTCTAACAATCGTAGTTAGGTCGGGACATTTCTAACACTCCTAGACAGGTCAGGACATTTCCTACAAGAGAACATAAATTTAAGCGCTATCAACAAATGCAGCTCAAGATGTGATTCCTATTCTGCGAAACAAGTAAACAACCACTGTTGCCAGCTGTGAGGATTTAAATATTGATGTTCCATCTTAATCAAGCTAAGATAAAATGTACAACGTCTATTTTCTCCATCACAGCCTTAATTTTCGTCCGGACTTCATGCATTTTAATTACGCTAAGGACGGAGAAGGTAAAATTCAGAGTGAATGAGCCCGAATTTGTATGAAGGGACAGTGGGAAACAATTTAGGGGAAAACACCCTGAGTACGCCTGGCTGGGATTACAAGCCCAGCCTTCACGTTACCGGCAAACCAGTTTAAGTTTGACATATAGCACACATGTCCACCGATGCTGGCCAAGAGATTGATAATTCTTCTCTAGTTTATATTATATATCATTGCTAGCATTGTTTACATAATTTCAATAACAAAGACGAAATATATAGTCAAATTTGCATAGGGAGAACAGTTTAGAATTAGTATTATTATTATTATTATTATTAGCACCGCGTCTTACTACCCGTTCGGGTTATACGAACTTACGCTAATATGTAATGGTAGGGTGATTGTGAGATGAAATGAAGGACCTACAGTTTAACGTGGAATCCGAACCACGGTGGTGGCCTGGAATTCCCCACATTCACAATATGTCTTGTCAGAGGTGAAATAAGAGTTTGATAATCAGATAAATCTGTGCCGGGACCGAGGATTGAACCCCGGCTGCCAGCACAGAAGTCTGACACCTTACCCCTAGACTGCCAGGTCACCCAACAGTTTAGAAAATACAAACATTATTTTTGCTGTTAGCATTGATAACATGATTTTACTATATTTTAAATATTATTTTAAAAGTATTTATCATAGCTATCAAATAACCACCCCCGTGTATAGAATGGTCATTGCACTTGGCTATGAACCTGGTGGTTCCGGGTTCGAATCTCAGCTAGTATAATGGGCAATTTTCCCGAAAAGAAAATTATCCCAACGGTCGCCAGGTTTTGTTTAGTCAGGCTTAAGTTAGGTTTAAGAGTTTCAACTGGTTCCATACCCTCATACTCACTATCACCATCATCCCATTTCATCGAGACACGGAATGAGCCTCCACGGAAAGGATGTACGATTCGTACATTTGGGCCACCCAGGGAAAAGGTACATTAGTACTGGCTGATCTTTCCCCAGACTAGGCTATGAGTAATGTCGCATAAACACACACACACATATATATATATATATATCAAACGTGAAAGTTACATATCCATGATTTGACTTATGAATGTATTAAACATCTTTTAGTAACTTTTGTAACTGTTAATAAAGTTTTACCTACAAGAATCCTACTATATATATNTATATATATATATATATATATATATATATATATAATTTACTTTAGTTGATGAATGTATGGACGTTATTAGGGTAGGGATAGCCATTTAGCAATTTTTTAAAAAAAAAGTATTGAGCTGTATATTTGCACAAACATCCCAAAATGTTTTACCAAAAACCCTGTGACTGGGTGGGATCAGCAAGAAAGTTGATTTTTGCCATCTTTCGACACGTCAGCTCGCAACAGCTAAATTACCCGCGGTAGTTAGATTCGGACCCACTTCAGTGGCCAAATGGTCTAAGGCATCACTCTCGTGCTAGAACAGCCTGCTGATGATAGGGAGATCAGGATAGAATCCCACACGAGAAACTAAAAAATACTTGGTTATCACCGTTTGTTTATTAGGCATGCACGAAAACGAAGAATCATGACTTTGGATCCTAAGCTGTGTTCCTAAGCATTCCGGCTAATTTTCAACCATTCCCTTGTTATATGAGCCAGCAGCCAGTAAGTTCAGCTGCAAGCCAAGTTGAGCAGCAAGAATTTATTAGAAAATAGTAAGGTCATCTTAATATTATCTCTCATGACTTCTGAACTATAATTTCTCTATGAACGAACAATATTCCTAGAAATTTACAGAGAAAACGATACAAAAAAATCCATAACGTCTTCACTTGCTTGGAGATAGTGTGAAAAAAACCTTCTGAACACCTAACTGGGATTTGAACCCCAACCTTCCTATCACTGACAAACCAGAATATAAGAGCATGACGTTTAGCTCGTGTGCACACCACTGCGGGCTGGAAGGTAGGAGATGATGAAATAAAAACTGTCCGTTTTTTAAAGTCATAGCTTGCTGTATGAACGCCTCAATAAATCAATTTATTAAATCGTCGACGGGAATTTTTCAATGTCAGGTATAGTATATTGGACGTCTTTCATAGCTTATTAAATTAATTACAAAAGATTTTTTTTTACTTTTGATTAGAAAAAAATATTGTTGTTAATCTTAGATTAAGTTATAACAATAGAAAAAGATAAACTTGACCATTTTATTGAAATCTGACTTGTAAAAGAAGTATATTTAAGATTGACCAAAATGAAATTTCTCTGATGACCGTGTCCATTGGTTGTATTTCAAGACTGAAAAATTAGTAGAAAGGATCTTATGATGTTGGTACGTTAGCCAAGAATAGATAAAATAACTTTTCACAATTATGAAAAGTTTGAACACCATGTTTTACGTGTGTATTGAACTTTGTTCTAAATGAACATGGCTGGTTCTTGTGTTCTTCAACGAATGTGTTTGTTAGTTTAATGATATTCCAGTGAACAATTTACCATCTGTTAAACTTAATTTGAATGTATATGTATGCCACGTTGGATATGTACTAAGATGGGTTTGTTTTGGCTACCAAAACATTCGATGACGCTCTAGGCAGTCATTGACTTTACAAAAATACAAATGGACGAAAATAAACAATTTGTAGGTCTTGAAAAACTATAGTCACTCAGTTTATACTTTTAAAAAATAAACAAAATAGCAAGTAAGCCAAGTTATAGTTTAAAATATCTTAGTGCTACATGCTACAAACTCAACTTTATCAACAGACCAATTTTCATAGGAAGAACCTTATTTGAGAGTTATAAACGTTAGTATATCTACTTAAAGTATTTATTCATCAAGTCATGCTAACTGCAGTTGTCATTTTGATTGATAGTATCGATACCTATAAAATAATACTCATAATGTAGTAAAATTTAAAAAATGCTTTTTTTTTAAATGTGTAATTTATAAAAAGTTATTTCTGCCAAAATCCTACAGTAGACTATCAACCGTTTTAAAGACGAAACTATAACGTTCTTAAAAGCATCCCCTGCAGTGAAGTACATGACTAACTGCAACACTTGGACAAAGTTTGTAGCTAGATTGTAAACAAGACCGATTACGTAACTAAAACCTTGTAACACAAATAAAATAGGCCATTACTCACATTTCATTGACCGACCACAATTAAGTCAATTACTAAAACACAATAATTAAAATTCAATAAATATTATCTACAAAACCAAATTCACTTTTTTATTTAAATACTGCACAAAGGAAGATGTCTTGCGTCCTATCCCGAGCCTGGGTTGCATTTGATTTCCTCTCCGTCGGAAATACGACGACGTTGGCAGCTGTCCTACGACGCCAGTCAACACAGTGTCGGTAGGGGGACGGGCGTCAGGTGGTCCATCTGGCTTCAGGAGGACTGTGCCCCCGGTGATTCCTGTCCCCCTCCCTGACCAACACCGGTAGTGACGTCAATAGGAGGATCCCTTGGCAGACAGCCACCTTGCCAACTCAGCAAATATGTCCACACTTCCCCCCTTATGAACGGGGCAACGCGAGTCCTGTAGGTGGGGGTGGTGGTTTTACGATGCGGTCGTTTGCTTTATGTCTTCCTGTTGGCTAAGAAAAGGAGGAGGGAATGGTGGGGGTTTGTTGAAATGAGCACGTGAGGATTTATTCATCTGCGTATTTAGAGGATCAACACGTAGGCAAGGAAGGAACATTGTGTCCCATCAGAGTAACTGAGTGGTAATGGGGAATGACTGCAGATCTATGGGGTCCTGGTTAAACCATCACAGTATATTATAGGTCAGGGGGAGTAGTTGCAGCTCCATAGGGCCCAGGTTTTAGTACAAATGTTAATATGGGATACTACACTCTGGACAAAATGGCAGATAATTGACAGTATGTTGATACAAAGAGTAATATGAGCCACTAATTTCTGGACAACATGTCAGACAGTTGACAATCGGTTGATACAAAGGATAAAATGGAACACTCATTCTGTACAAAATGGCAGACAGTTGACAGTCGGTTGATACAAAAGGTAATACAGAACATCGCACGTAGAACACGGCTAACCAACCCTAGCGCAAAATATGTTTAGAACAATTCAGGGCTATGTCTTAAAATCTCTTCTATTTATCATTTCACATTTGTTTCTTTGTACCTAATTTTGACATTTTTATAAAATTTTAGTTTGCTTCAGGATGTTTTAAAAAAATTGAAGGAAATAGTGGCTATCAATATGGAAACAAAGGGGTATTGATTGAACTTCGGCTATTTGAAACCTTACACACCCCTACCAAACACATTGCTGTGAGATGCCTATCAGAATAACTAAATGTTTAGTAAAATGTACTGTGAGAGGACTTTGGTTCCTCCAGTATGGTCGAGTGAGGAATGTAGATATTTATAGCCAGACTGTTGGTGTAAACAAGATTAACCCTTCAGTGTGGGAAGTTGCTATCAGCCGTCCTTGGTGCTAGCAGGGTCAAGACATCGGGGCGCACGCTTCGTCTCCTCTGGTCTAGTGTGTTGCCGGGTGCGGCCTTATCATGCTGGCCAATGTGTCAGTGTTATTTATCAGTTCTTCTGAGGCGGCCGCAGCGGGGCTGGCACGAGCCATCGTGCGAGAGCCATAACCTCACTGCGACCACCAATAACTATGCACTTGCCTTAACGTGCTTGTGATCTCTGGCTGTGCAAGATTATTTAGCCCATCTACAAGCAGTGACTGTGCACTCGACCATAACGTGCTTATGATCTCTGGCTGTGCAAGGTTATTTAGCCCATCTGTGAGCACCGACTGTACATTCGACCGTAACGTGATTGTGATTTCTGGCTGTACAAGGTTATTTAGCCCATCTAGAAGCAGTGACTGTACACTCAACCATAACGTGCTTATGATATCTGGCTGTGCAAGGTTATTTAGTCCCTCTGTGAGCACTGGCTGTACACTTGACCCTAACGCACTTATGATACCTGGCTGTGCAAGATTATTAAACTAATCTGCGATCACTAGCAAGTGTATTCGCCCCTATAGTGCCTCCGATTTCGGGCTGTGCAATAATATTAAACCTATCTGCTGGCATTGACTGTGAAATCGCCCTCAATGTACCTGTGATCTCTGGCTGTGCAATAATATTCAAACTTTTGCGTGTGTCAACTGTACCCCTAATGTGTCTGTGGGTCTGTGAACACCAGTTCTGCACAAGCCTTAACATGTATGTGATCACCAAATGTGCACACGGCCTTACTTGTCTGTAGCATACGAACCACTACGCCAAAACCATCACTTAAAAATTCATCGGAATACCCCAGTTTCATTTGCAAAAATTTGAGCTTAAATTCTTCAATATAGAATCAGGTAAATATACAAACATAATATCCATAGTCTGTGGGAATTTATTATTAGTTATCCTTTCTGTCCAAGTGCGAGTATCAAATCGTGGATTTCTCAGGTAGCTTTTAGAGCTAAATTTGTGTTTTGTTATGCTTGCAAAACACTGGTTTATTTAGTGGCGTATTCATCGCAATAGTATGGCTATAGGATATAGTTTCAATATATTTGTTGGCATAATAACACTTGCATAAAAATATAAATAAAATTTATTTGTTCTAAATTAACTTAAGTCCCAAGTTTAATTGATTTACATGCAAACTACACTTGAAGCTAATTGTGCTAATTCCGTCAACAGTCTAGAGCAGCGTCTTTCAAACTGTATTCCGTGGAGCCTTGATTATTTACTATCCATGCTTCGTGAGGCAATTTTATAATATTAATTATTTATTTTTCCCACTATAAAATAGCATAATTAATAATCCATGTTTAAAATATGTCAAAGTGACCTCAACACCACGTGAGATTAACATCAATTTTGATGGTAATGTCCTCTACTAAACTGTGTTAATGATTCACAACTAAATCTCAAGCAACATGAGCAAAAATTGGCACACCATTTTAAAATATTACTCAAACAATCACACGGGCAAATAAAATGGAAACTAAAGTATTAGTGAATTTCTTCACTGTTCAAGTAGTCAGGTTGGTTGGTGACAATAAGTTTGAGGTTAAAATTCAGGCTGGGTGTACTGAAGTGTTTATTTTTCTGGATAGTTCCCCCTCTTCCTCTACATACAAGTGCGGGTACACTCCATCTAAATTCCACCTCCCTAATTTCTCCACATTAAAAAATGTGAGTATCCCGGATGTAAGACGCGAAGAACAGTTGTTTTATAACTATAGAAGGATTTATTGAGCACTTTCTAACACACAGACTATATTAGCACTCGATCGAACCTGGCCTATAATAGTAGGCCTAATACTCTACAACCAGCCCTAGTACCTAGATATTATACATTAATTGTAAAGCAGGTCAAACATGTACACAAATAGTAAATATTCCGTCAACACTAACCAGAGTTAAACCAGGCACCCTCTAGACTTGTGCTGCCAACAACTTTAACCCCCAAGCTACATGTATGTACAACTGAGTAGTTATAGTGTTATACTATCTAAGATAAGGGCTTACAATTAAATACCTATAATAGTTAAGCTAGAGAAACAAGTATAAAGGAGTAAAGTGTAAATGAATGCGCGCTCAAGTACATTTAACAGTAAAAATCTTTCAGCACAATTTTACCAAGTGAATTATAAGATATAAATAATGATTCAATGATTTCAAATTATTACAGTTCACGAGCTATAAGAGTTCAAACTTGCAATTTTATGCTATTTGATAACCATTGTTAAGATAAAGTAATTAATGTATGGGGTTAAAATTTGGCACTATACATTCATATGTCGTATGCATAATGACATATTTATAATATTAATAATAATATAAACATTAAACTGTAAATATTTCATTGCGTACACCTTATAATTATGAATGTCTATTTTTACTAAACCCCAATATATTAATAATTACTTTGCCTTAACAGTGATAAGCAAATATCATAAAATAGGAAGTTTGACCCCTTATAGCTCGTGAACTGCAATGATTTGAAATTATTGTATCATTATTTATATCTTATAATTATACACTTTTTAAAATTGTGTACCCGTTTTTCTACTGTCAAATACTACATGGAAAGTTGATAGGAAACCGCATAATGATAAAAACAAGTCACCCAGTGAGGATTTGAATCTAATCGCAACCTTCGGGGTGTTTAGTTTTAATTACAACGTAAAAATTAACTTATTAAAATTAATCCTTTAGTTTTATAGTTTAAGTATTATCCACTAGAGGGGTCTGCTATCGGCAATTATTATTGTTGGCTAAACTTATGTTAAGTTTCAGTTATGAATTGGAGAGTTTGAAATCAACATCGCACATAGCAACGTCTTAACTCTTAATTTATTTCTAAGCATAAACCAGCTTGAACCAGACTTTATTGTATTAGCGTGTAGTTGTCTGGGCTTAAGTGCATTGTCTCTGTGTGTCACAGGCCCTGCCCAATCCCCTCCTACAATGTACCTGTCTGCAGTACTGTTTATAGCCTTGACCACCGCAACGCTGCTTGTCATCAGGTGAGCTATCTCTCTCACCAGCCTTGGGGATGATCTGGTATCAGGATTATCTCTCTCCAAATAAAATTTGATTTAAAAAAAAATCACACTGCACGAGATTATAGTGGGATCCATTTTAAAATGACTCTGAAAGAAAGTAATTTTATATTTAAAAAAGAAAAAGGATGAAATGAAGATCAAACGAATTTTGTACGCCTCTTCTTGGTTTTATTCATCAAATTAAATTATAGTGTTTATTTTGGATTGTATCTAACCTATTGGCAACATCGGTCTGGTATTTTTTGTTTAATAAAACTATTTCAACCAAAATTGTGGTCGACTTGTCTTAGGAACTCTCGCAATAGTCTGTATTGATGATGACGGGGAGGTCGGGGTTCGAATACAGGTCAAGTGTACTTAGGATACTTTTTAATAAATTATTTTCCAATCTCTTTCTAAGCATGTTAACTTTAGCTCCGTTACTGTTTCTAGCCTATGGTCTGGGTAATTTTTTCTTTTATTAAAGCCATGTATTTTCCGCTACCTGCTGGCTGGGGCTGTCATCCTCTAAGCAAGTGCGAGTATGTTTCCTCTAAATTTTACTTTACTTATTCTTACACCATTATTGTAAATATGCGGATAGCCCGAATGGATGGTGAGACGCGGGGCACAAATAAAAGGTCATCTTAAGAGAAGGGTTTTATTTTGCATAACATCTTAATATATGTGTGGGATTTCTTCATATTCACACTAATATGTCATGAATGAGTAAGATATTTTTTATGAAATGTACTCGCATTTTCGAGTATTGAAATTGATAAACCATTTATCAAAATCAAACCTCAGAACACTCAACCGATATTTGAACCCCAGTCTCCTCGTCATTAGCGTAACACTATATTAAGAGAGTAATGGATTAAACCATCCGTTCACTTAATCGGCTCTGAAATAAGTTATTTGATGGATTGAAATCCTTTTCGGTTAATAGCTATTCTCTTAAACCGGGGGAATGTCCTAACATTTATTTTTTAACTTAGTGAGCTAACATATATACCTATGTTGGTACACATGCGTGCTTATAAGCTATAACCTTTCAGCTAGATTAGTTTAATACAAAAACACTTGTAATCAAAAACCTAATACAATAAATCTATTTGCATTGGCCATATTATAATAACAACCTTAGTCACCAATGGGTCCCACCTTGAATTGAGAGCTCCTCCCTCAAATGAGAGATCAGATCCAGCCAAATAGCTAGCAGATATTTCTGATAAATTTGTAATATTTATAGTAAGAGTATACATGCCATCTGAGTAGCTATGTTTAACTTGATACTATTGAAAACAATCTTCTTTTAAAACTATAATAAAAACAACATTGCATTATCGTAAGGAAGGGGGCTATGAGGTTGAAACTGGCCCTCCCACCAAAATTTTCCAAAGATTTTAATATGAAGCTTAAAGATGGCCTTGTATCAAACTTTAAATAACATATAGAGGAATTTACTTTAAAAATTTACCTGGGAAACACCCCTCCAAATAAATTCTAGAGGCATTTAATTTTCTAAAAATCTCCGGGCGAATATCACTAAATGATTTCTAAAGGCACCAAAAAAAATAATCTGTAGGGGCAACTTCAAATAGCTTATAATATAAAAATTTTTAAATCAAAGGGAGGACCACTCCAATTAGCGTTTAAAATAATTCCATTTTCAATTATTTTTTTAGGTAAGACCACTTTCAATAGCTTTTAAAGGAACATACTTTTTTAAAAAAAACTCAGGTGATGACCATCCCAAATAGATTATAAGGGCATCAAATTTTTAAATTTTCATGAAGAAACCCCACATAAAATAGCTTCTAGAGACATTTAATTTCTGGAAAAAATCAGGCTAGAAACATTATAAATAGCTTCTAAGAGGATACAAATTTCAGAAAAATTCTTGGTGATGATGACAACTTCAAATAGATTCTAGAGAATATAATTTATTAAAAAAATTTGTTGAGAACTTCTTAAAATAGCGTTTAGAAATATCCACTTTTAAAAATTTCCTGGAGGGGAAGTAGTCCAAATAGCCTTTAGGAATATCTAAATGTCAAAAAATTTGGGGAAGTACTATTCTATTTTTTAAATAGCTTTTAAAAGAGCATAATTTTAAAAAAATCTTCAAATGTGGAACACAAAAATTAGCTTCTAGGATCATCCGATTTTTTAACATTGACTGGGGAAGAGGAGTGTAGAAAGTCCCTAAAATATTATTTGTTACTTGCCCCTCCCCTCTACCACAAATAAAGCTCCACTACATAAAATAATATTGTTCTTTTTCTTAGCGTTTAGTAGTAAGGCTTAACATAATGGCATAAACTTACGATTTAACTACCCTCCACCCCCAAATTTAATCTCCCCTACGCCCATGCAACTATGAACATGTTCTTTTGATTAATAATGCAATAGTATATACATGATGGACTATCAGGCGCAATCCCATCTCTTTTTCCTATTCTTGAAGCAAATGTCAGATTAATTTAGTGTCAATCCTTAATTAGTATAAAGGTTCAAATCCACCTTATAATATAATATGATAGTACACCCCTCATCACAAAACTGTATGGAGGGCAGTATTATATTTAGTTCCTGGCGTCAGTAGTTTAAATGTATTTTCATGGTGTTCCCTGTAACTTATTTGATAATAACACAACACGCATCACAAACCTGTACGACGTGCAGTATTAAATGTATCTCACGGCGTCAGTAGTTTGACAAAATTGAGGGCTTAGCTACGAGTCGCGTACCCTTGCCAAGGTTATTGGAGCGATGTTCTTCCGATTATGACTAGTGAGCTTTGAGAGACTCTAGTTCAGATCTCAGATGGCTCTAAATTCAGTCATTTTTTAAGTGTGTATAAGTATGCATCATACATGTATTAAAGGCGGTCTAGGAAAACTGGGTGTCGCTATCTGGGTGCCACCAACCAGGTGCGGCCAACTGGGCGCTGGCAAGATTGGGCACCAAGACAACTAAGCGCCAGTGTAAGAAAGACGTATGTTTTTTACGTAAATATTCATTTTTGGTGTTGTTTAAACAAAAATCATAACAGAGAAACCTTAATTTGTTTGTATTTACAAAGTTAGACTACCTGATATTTAAAATAGAATAAATTAAACACATAATAAACTTGAAAAATACCTAACCTAGCCTAATTTTAATTTTTTTTCAACTAAAACACACATTTTTTGTTTTTTACGATTAAAACACACATTTTTAAGGCCGCACCCAGTTTTGGTGGTGCCCATTTGTTCCAGTCCTCAGTTGGCCGCACTCGGTTGGAGGCACCCAGTTGCCCAGATCCGTGTAACAAAAATGTATTTTTAATTAATAAACTTATTCTAACTATGACAATAAATAACTTATAGATTAAGTAATAATTTCCAAAATCATGTTAAATACCTGAGTAATAAAACAATAAATGAAAGACAATTTAATTTGTTGTGCCATAATGAAAGTTGGCATAGGAAGTAATAATTTTGTTGTGCTGATTGTAGAACGGAGAGTCGTAGTCACTACTGTATCCCCTGCGATGAGGAGGAGTGTGAAATCGAACCCCAGGGATGCCGTTATGGCATCGTCAGAAACAACTGCAACCGGAAGGTGTGCGCAAAGGTAAGAACCAATACTCCTCCTATATACTCTCCTTGGCTTCCTTGGACACTCCTCCTATATACTCTCCTTGACTTCCTCTGACACTCTTTTTATATACTCTCCTCGATTTCCTTGGTGTGTAAACAGTCATTTAGCTAGATATATAACCAGAGCCCTGCTTTTATGGTGAATAAAAAAGCCCAGTTTCGTTTTTAAGTTTCCCAAAAGCGGTGAATAAGCGGTGGATTACAAAAATCTTATTTTTGCGACGAAATTATCGAATTAAGACAAAAGCGTTAAAAAAGTGGTTTTTACCAAACTTTCGTGATTAAGGTGAGTTTGTTGGGTTAAAACTAGACTTCCAGGACAATGTTTGAAACAGGTAAACTAAACATATTGAAATGAAAACAAAAAATTACATTTTGTTTGGACAAAACGGTAAAAAACACTAGTACGCAAAAAAATGTGCTGTCAACTTATCAAAAAAGTAAGATTTAGCGGCAGCTGGTCCGAGAAAAGTATGTACAAGTCACAAAGACAAAGTATTACACAAAAATCATCTTGTTACTTCACAAAAATTGTGACTATATTTTTTAATCTCAATTTAGGCTAGAAAAATACAAAATAACTACTCAACATCACCAAACTGCAACATGCAGCTGGTAACAATGTTATCTACTTTCATTGTGGTTCTGCGGTCTGTTACTACTAAACTATACCTAGAAAAATATCGTTCTGAATCTGCATTTGAAATCAGCAGCCACAACGCTTGCAAACACTTTGTTGCGAAGTCACTGAACATACTGTCTGTCTTCAGCCCTAGCAGCACAATCTCAATTTTTAAGCTTTCGATGCCATCACTCTCTTCCATCCAAACTTTCAATTTTTATTTTTCAATATCCCAAAATATTAGCGCGAATGCCGAAAATCGCGACTAAATCGCGATTATCACGGACATCATTTAAAATCGCGAATATCGCGCTAAAACGCCGATTACGCGAATTATCGCGAAAATTCTGAGCATATATTTGCAATCAGGGTAACCTGAAATGTGAACAACTGAAAGAAAAAATGCCATATCTAACATTCGCAAACTATCGCGAACTCCACAAACGCAGGGCTCTGTATATAACCAATTGTGTAGTCAGGTATACAAGCAAGTGTGTATCAAGGTGTGTAACCAGGCGTGTAGCAGGGTGTGTATCCAGATATATAACAGTTGTGTAGTCAGGTATACAAGCAAGTGTGTATCAAGGTGTGTAACCAGGCGTGTAGCAGGGTGTGTATCCAGATATATAACAGTTGTGTAGTCAGGTATACAAGCAAGTGTGTATCAAGGTGTGTAACCAGGCGTGTAGCAGGGTGTGTATCCAGATATATAACAGTTGTGTAGTCAGGTATACAAGCAAGTGTGTATCAAGGTGTGTAACCAGGCGTATAGCAGGGTGTGTATCCAGATATATAACAGTTGTGTAGCCCACTTCGGTGGCCGCATGGTCCAAGGCATTACTTTAGCAGTAGACCAGTCTGGCGATGACTTGTCGATCGTGGTTCGATTCCCGTTTGGTGTACTGAAGATTTTTTTTTCCTTAAATGGTTTTTCACTTTCCTGCTACGCAAATTATGGTATACTTCCTCTAAATTAAACCTTCCTCGTCTCTAACCTATTAGCGTACTTAGTACGTAAGCCTATATAGCTAGGTGTGTATGTCGCAGGGACCAGGAGAGAGGTGTGGTGGTCCCTCCATCATCTGGGGAAGATGTGGTGATGGCATGCACTGCATGTGTAACGTCTGCGACGGTTGCGACTCCGAGTTCTTTGACTGCCACACGGTGGCAGACTGCGTACCCCCGTCCAGGCTGATAGAGCGCTACTAGGACCACGTTACACTCACACGCAGTATTATTCAGTGTATTATTGTTTATTTATGTTCTGCTACCGGGGAAGAAGGATCATGAGACCTAGCCATTCTTGAGTGTGGTGCCAACACGTTTAGCTTCAGGCTGTGCCAAACCGACTCCGGTTCAAGTCTCAGATGAAGTAATGCGTTCCTGAACACACTGTGTTGTATTCACGCTCCTTCTAAGTGTATGAAAAATTGTTTTCTAACTCTTTGTCCGATTAGCTACAAAACTTTAATTTAACTAAATAACTTTTAGGGCTTCAACATATTCTGTTGTCCTCAAATATTCAGAAAACTACTATTATTTGAATTGATTGTTATCTTTATTAATTACCTCCCAAATACACAATTACGTTTATGTTTAAAGATACACGAGTGAAATAATGTCCTCGATAGTTAAGGGGAACTTTGCCTCGATTTAAAGAAATATGCGGCATTCGATCACCCGATGTTTTTGTGAACGTGACGTTTTGGCTTCTGATTGGTGAACGGAAACCATAAAGATCCTGCTCAACTTTTATGAGATTATTTTTATTTTGTGAATGCTTGATACATTTTATGTTCTAGTTTATTTTTATTCGAAATCATTTACAAGAACAAAAATACTATTGATTGGTGAAATAGTATAAATATTGAAAGTTTGTTTTAAATTTTGGCACAATATTACTATAGGTGACTTTTTAAAACATTTTTGATGATTTTCTAATTTTTAAATTTTAATAGTTTTAGCCAATAATTTTGTTTTACGTGTAATTTGGGAACACAGGATAAAACAGAGTACGTTGACGTTAAGATGTTTCCTTGTTTCGGATATCTTTTTAATTTAATACCAATTTGCCTTTGTTTAAGAATTTATGTGATTTTTAACTCAAAGATAAATAATCTAAGAATGAATTAAGTCTATCATGTTTATAATTACTTTTCTTAGATCTACGTAAAATTTAAAACAGCACTCTAAAATAGATTTGTTAAGCTATTTTATATGTTTTTAATTATTTAAAACATTTTACACGTATTTAAAAAATAATTTAATTGTTTCAAAGCCATTTTAATTTTGAACTATTTTGAGCTTATGGGCCAAAGTACCCCGATTTTTTTATTTAATTTGGCACCAAATTATTATTATTATATTAAGGTTTCACCCATCATGCAATTAGGGTAACGGGGACATAACGTCCATCTCATCTAGTCTGGTTTGCTGTGTGGTGACGGGGAGGTTAGGGTTCAAATCCTAGCCAGGTGCAGGTAGACTATTATTTTTTTTCTAAACTATTTCTCACTCTGTTTACATGAAAATTCAAGTACATTTCCTTTCAAACTTATCTTGATAGCTCCTCACTCAATATTGTAATTAAATTTAGATATACCAAATGTTAAATTATAAAAATATAAATTCAAAAGTTACGTGGATATTAGCTTAGAGATAAAACGTTACAAGAATATAATGTTCATTTTAAGCGTCAGTCAATATCTACATTTAAAATTAATAAATGGTTCAACACAATTGAACATAATTTCTCATAAGTTAAAACAAGACGTTCACAACTCAGCTATCAATAAACTGCCCTTAATTTAAAGCTAAAATTAAAATAAGTATTTAACCATGTAAATATTAAGTTTCAAAGCTGTCCATCAAACCGTTTCAGCGAGCTCCAGATAGATAGAGAGAATTGTAAAAAGCTTGTGTTTATGTGTGTGTTCGAGGGTATATAGAACGTCATGATATTTGAGATCAAAATGCTTATGATCACAAAACCTCTCTATATGATAACGTTTAAAAATAGTTCGAAAGTCCAAATAACCCTGATTTTTAAAAATGCATAAAATATTGGCTCACGAAACTTATTCGTTGAGAGCCCAATTGTTGTTACTATTGATAAAAAGGGGCGTTTGAACAAAAATACCCAAATACCGATTTTTGCTCGTGTTGGAAATTTAATGGTATCGTTTGCACACTTCATAATATTATATTTAAAAATCTTACCACACATTCATTAGTTAATAAGTGTTTTATTGATTCAACGTTATTTTCATATCTTACCCGTGAAGTACTATATTTGAAACAGCTGATGTTATAAATGATCTCATGTTTACATAAAATATAATTCATAAGAATATTTATTTACTCAACACCATTCCATTTATGTCGGGAAATTTATGATTAACATTTACAAATATATTATTGTAACTTATATACTACAAATTGGTTTATATGAAATCATGTGGTTGTTTTGTTTAAATATATTTATTTTAGTAATAAGTATCGTTTAGAAATATTTCTAACTTTATTGAATTCTAAAATTGTATTGTTTTATGAATCAGTTTAAGGACATTGTACTGTACGACATGACTACTTATTTCGATTAAAAGTATATTACAAAAATAGCTGTAAATATTTATTTTATTTCTACATTTAAAATGAGTCACGTCAAAAATGTAACGCCCCTTATGTGTGTTCAAGTGAGCTGGGTATTGTTTTAACTTTTAACCTTTTTTTTTGTGAAGGGGGAGAAACTTTTGTGCTCCCCTGATTAACAAGCTTTTGTTCTTGAATAAACCATATTGATCCTTCCTTTAACATTTTCGTCGTTTTATACTAAACTTTGACATATTCATTGAGATAGATTAAGTCTTTAATAATAAATAATTATAACTCAAAATTCATATGGTATAACTATTTTATACAGCCATAAAAATATTATAAATTGTCCCCAACAATCTTTATTCTAGAATAAAAGTTTGTTCGTAAATAAATTATATTTGATTTTCCAACTACAAAAAAAAGTTAGAAATAAATCAAAACTTGCTCGAACACCACTAAGCGCAGCGTGCTATTTCTGTCCTCAAGTTTCCATAATATATGTGAAACAAAGTATGTTACTACGCTCAGCCAATATTATGTTACTATGCCAAACAGTGTACGTAAAGTGCACTAGTTCCATCAAGTTATATCTTTACCATACACTGCCCGGATCAGGACACCTGCTGCTGGCCTTGGTCTGTCGTTAAACATGTTCAAGGAACCACACTGGATCGCTTAATCAAACATTCCACCGGCTATAGACAGGCCTTGACATCAGTTTAACGCTGGGTGTATCATATGGGGAGTCTTACAAACTATAGACAGGCCTTGATATCATTTGAATGCTGGGTGTATCATAGGGGGAGTCTTACAAACTATAGACAGGCCTTGACATCAGTTGAATGCTGGGTGTATCATAGGGGGAGTCTTACAAACTATAGACAGGCCTTGACATCAGTTGAGTACTGGATTTCTCAGTAGGGGGGAGTCTTACAAACTATAGACAGGCCTTGACATCAGTTGAATACTGGGTGTATCATAGGGGGAGTCTTACAAACTATAGACAGGCCTTGACATCAGTTGAGTACTGGGTGTGTGTGAGGGGAAGGGTTGAGGAGGGGGTAGCAGTTGGTGAGGGACCGAGACCCCAAGTATGATGCCAGTAAGACCATGTTGTGTTTGTATACAGTATAACATCACAATGTTTATGTCATGGATCGATAGTTTACATAGCTATATGGGCTTATCGCAGTTACAAGGTGTGTTTATAAAATACGTATATGTAATGTATATTTATTTTGTTGCCAACATTTAAAAAATATGACTATGTTAGTAATGTATCAGCGTTGCTACTATCAATTAAAGGCAGCAGCTGCAGAACACTTGACTTAACGTGTTAGTATATGAAATGTAAGATACCATCCTTCTTTCTACGTTCAAACTTATCTTTGAGTTCAATCAGCGGCTGAAATTATTCAGTAAAGGAGAGGAGAGGGAAAAAACAGTTTATTATTATTATTATCACTATTTAATATACATTTTACTAAATTCTTAGTCTAAAATGTAAGGATGAGTACAGTAGTGTTAAAAACCACAATGTTAATTCCCAAGTAAGAAAAATTCACCCTCAACGCACCCAAATTAATTTCTAACACCAACCTTACCGTCAACGGCAAACAAGTACAGTGTGTCTAACAACTTGGACTGTATGAGCAGCGCTGCGTGTGAGGAGAAGGAAAATATACGTAACTTCAGTAAATCAGAACTGTTAAACGCTAAGAACACGATCTCGTGCACGAATACATAAGACTTCAATGGCAGAAATATAGACCCGTGTTGGCTCTTGATTCATCCCCACACTGGTGTTCGCATGATTTAAGGTGTCACTTTTGAAATATACCGGATAGCTGGTACTGAGGTCAGGGTTTGAGCCCTGCCCAAGCGTACCGAAGGAGGATTTTCCAAACTGTTTCTCACTTGATCTCCACACAAATGCGAATACATTTCCTATAAGAATTTTTCTTCCCCCCATCCTTTACCTAATAGTATGAATATACAGATAGCTCGGATGGGTAGTAAGGCACGAATTACGACAAAAAAAATACTCTTTTTATGGAAGGAAGTTAAACAGTTGCTAGTCAGCCCACCGTAGGGAAATTTAGTTCATTCGTCATAGGAGTGTAAGTAACAGCTGACAGCTAGCAGAAGATGTAAGCACGGTTAAAAGAAGAAAAATAAATAACAATTAGTTGTTGCATTTTGTGAAAGTTTTGACAGCAAATTAAAATAATGTCTTGAAGATCACATGGTTCGGGGAATGGATATGTGCGAGTAGATTTGGTAACTTTTTCTAGCTGTCAGCTACCATCAATCCTATGGCGAGCAGACTACTTGTAGGAGTTATCTGTCTCGCTCCACGAGTAGGGCACTTGAGTGACATTGGAACTATAAATACCAGTGGACATGTCTTTGGGTGTCTGCTTGGCATGGCGCAAATTTAGAGCAAGGAGGGACAAATGGAAATACAAGTACACAAGTTTGGTTGTTTTCTCTTGTGTTACGTCACAGTTAGTGATAACATACAATTAAAAAAAAAACACTAAAGGTCACACGGCTTAATATGTTAAAAGTCGCACTGGACAAGGTCACCATTAAAGGGAAGATCGGGAGTTTGAATCCCGGCTGGGTACCTAGGGATGGTTCTCCAAATTTGATTCATCACTATTTTTTTTTTTTTTTTTTAAGAAATACGAATTCAAGGATTGACATTATTATCTTAAAACAATATTTAGTTTTTCCCATAAATAACTTCAATTTTTATATACATTTTGCAGTAGTAATGAGGAATAAAATTTCAGTTTTTCAAAGTGTCTGGTTAGAGGTCGTGTAGTTGGTGTTTATAAATGTAAGATTTCAGGAGAAAATATATCCAGTCGCTACGCAGCCCAACATGGATCAAAGGTGGAGGATTTAAGACATGTGCTCGTAACAACGTGTTAAATAATTCACTTAGCTTTTTCTTCTATACACAGACTTACTATTTAAAACTAGCAATTAAATATTCAAAATTCATAGGTATTCTAGAAATTAAGAAATTTTGTGAATTTTCTTGTTTTTTCTAGACAAAACACATTGCCTATGTTTTTCCGGCTCTTTCGGTTCTTCAGGAACGTGGCAACCCTGACATTTCAATTGAATAAGTTAACAAACGTTCTGACACTTAAACATTTGTATGTCACTGAATAGTGAACAGAATAAAACACTTGGCTTTCCCCAACATAGTATGGACTTTCTTATATATTTGTGTTCTTGGACAGTTTATATCCTCCACAACAGTGCTCCATATTTACAGTGAGATCAGAACAAGTTAATGTATTTAGCATGATATAAGTGTTATGATATTTTATTTTATGTGCATTTAAGTGCACAGCTTGTTTCAATTATGCCTGTATCGACACTTAGGTATTTGAAAAAAGAACACTCTCAAAATAATATTCTATACCTTTGGGAAAGTTCAACCTACCTACTAGTAATGTGGTGACGATTCCCCTCAACTAGTTTGCTTCAACACATTTAAAAAGGACACTATTTG
This sequence comes from Timema shepardi, assembly GCA_902151425.1. Taxonomy (NCBI): domain Eukaryota; kingdom Metazoa; phylum Arthropoda; class Insecta; order Phasmatodea; family Timematidae; genus Timema; species Timema shepardi. Next base: position 137,508 of record CABFVX010001469.1, on the reverse strand, counting down.
TTTACAACAAAGTGTACACTGAAATCTCCCTTGACATATTCATGACAAATAGTTTTTTCCCCCGTTCACTAGATGGTGGATAGTAATTAATTTTAATCTGTGCTCATTGTCAAATTGTTAAATTAAACAAATAAACTTCGAAACACAAACATTATTTTTAGTTTCTTTAAAACGCATTTCCTGATTTACCATATTGTAAGGATAATTTTTAGTCCAATTATTTTAAAAAAACACATTGTTTTTTTTTTTTTTAAGTTGATCTAGATACCATTATTTTCCACGATTTGCAGGGTATAAGGCGTTCACACTAACGTTGACAATTTTTTGTACAGTTCTGAAGTCTCTAAAAACAGTTACAAACTAACCCGTCTGGCAAATGTGTTTAGTCACTTTGACATGTGATTTAAACTAGTTAGTTAAACTGTCTATACATACTTGCAACGCAGATGAAAAGGGACTTTGTAAATTTCTACTTGCCAGGAAAGGCCAAAATTAGTTTGAAACAACAATGTAATAACTTATTAACTCTGTCCTCATATCAATCAATTAAATGATTTGAGGAAATAATATGCTATGCCACAAAATATTTTTTCTAAAATATTAATATTTAAGGTTCATAAGCTTAAATAACTATTGTTTTGGCTTATTTGATATAAACCTCGAGCTTCCATACACCAATAAAATAATTGAATGAGTGCTGTAACGACAACAATTACCATTAATAATATTTAATTGTGTTGCCTAAACATACTAATTATTATTATGTTTCTAGCTCTATTCAAGTATGTTTAGGCAACACAACTAAATATTATTAATTATAACTGCTATCGTTACAACACTCCATCTTCTCAAAACATAAATATGTACTTAATATCATCATTCCTAATTTTTCTAGCAAGTAGTAAAAAAGATACTAACAAACTAGACGGTAAATTTTTGACACAAGGTGGTGTAGTATTTAAAATCATTTTATTCCTTTTAGAATACGAGTCTTACAGTAATATATCGTGACGTGTAAATAAGACCCCAAAAAAACACAATTAAAGTTTGCCTGTTATTATAAAAATACTAATTGTAACTCTTTTTAGTTATTCTATATTCGTTTCTCATCTGTTTTATTACGAGGCATATTGTTGCATATTATCTGCTGACGGAATAATCGCAGTATTTATTGTATACATACCCTGTATTGTTTAACCGTCTGAAACATAGCTCCTTTGTCTTTAAATACCAAACATTTCTGTTTTTGAGCAAACACACCGTTTCAGCACATTTTTAAGAAAACACAAGTAGTATTGTTGAGCCCAAAGTCTTTGCAAGGGAGCGAGACAAACCAAACCATCCCGTCCTCCACATCAATTCGTTTCAGTTGTTCGCGGTATCGTTCTTGTTGAGTTTCACCTGTCTCCTGGTCTTATAACCTCTGAATCCGGCCTGGATCTTCACCGCGGCGTCTCTCTCCGCCTTCTTCTTCTTGCGGACCAGGTAGCCTCGCACACCTGCCTGAATTTTCGCCGCCGAGCGGTTCTCGATGTCTTTATCAGCGTCCGAACCTTGACCCTCCTTTTTTCCGCCTGCGGATGACATGTCGTCTTTCTTGATCTGTTTGTAACCTCCGATATCCGTTTCAGTTGCGGCTGCAGACTCGACTAAATGTTTCTCGCGACTTTGCTGGACTGGCTGCTGCTAGTTCCTCCTGCCTTCGCTGTGGAGCGTGAGGGTCGCAGACACTCGGCAGTAAATGAAGTTTAACAGGGAGCGTGACGTCACAGTGTCTTGTCTTGGTCGCTACACCTGTGAGTGCGGAGAAAGACAAAAGGAAAAAGTTTGATAGGTTTTGTTTATCGGTCGTTGTTCTGAGATATACAAACAATGTACACACATGTAACATTGTAATTTGTCTTGTACGAGATTAAAGACTAAAGAAGGAAGATAAACAATGTTAAACTGATAAAGTAATCAAATACTCTCAAAAGCAGACAAACAATTTGTTAGATAGGTGTTTTTCAGTGGCTTTAAACACCAGATTCAAGTAACTTTAAGGAGGGTAGTGCTGAAAGAAATGTCCAAGAATTCGTATAAAGAAAGGATAAGACGAGAAATAAGCCATCCTACAGTAAGCCTGTCAAAAATCGTACATCACCCGTCAAGTCAAGCACGCTATGTATATTCGAGCCAGTCTGGCTGAACCAATGTAGTGTTTGTTTCCGCATTCTTTCTGAAACCCAGATAGTGCAGTTTCTGCCCTCAAAAGGATTTGAATTGGTGTAGTACCTTAAACTCTTTTTCCTATCTCAGCAATGCCGTACCCAACTAATCGATATAAAATATAATATTTTAAACCCCAATATATGGGCGATGTTTTAGTACTTAATTCAGTAGAGAAATTCACTTTCAAAAAGTATGGCAGCTATCGCGAACTAACCATCAAAGTAGCTACTACGAAAATTACGATACGCATTCACATGTCCATTGTGTTCCATCCTTGTTTTAGGATTTTTTTACCACCACGTCTTACTACCCGTTCGTTTTATACGCCTATGCACTAATTTCACTATTGCATTAAGGATCAGGAAGGTTAAGTTTAGAGGAAGTGTACCACCTTTGCGGGTAAGGAAAGTAGAAAACCATTTAGGAAAAATTACCCTCAGTACACCTGACCAGGAATGAACCACGGCCGTCTACAGTTACTGCCCCGAGCATTGACTTGGCAACTTCGCAAGAACTCCAAATAGTGGTCCTACCAGCGGCAGGTAGCGAACCCACAGCCTACACTGACTTAATAAGGCAATTGTTGGTATGTTGTGTCTAGTACAGCCAATGTTAGTATTTTTTAACAAACAATTTACCTAGATTATTAGGTCGTATGTCTGTCTATACATTACAAAGATTACTGTCATGTACACATTTTAATTGAATGCATAAAGCTTGCACGTGGAATATGTCATTTTAGAAACATTTCAATTTTACAATTATTTACAGTATTTTTACATGATAACTTAAGTCCACCAATTAAACACAAACATTGTAATGTTTGTTTCATTAAAAATCACAACACATAATGGTCCTTCAAACTGGATACTAACTGTACTACTTTACAAAAACCAAATGAGAAGTCACTGAAGAGTTGAAAGTTTTCTCCTTTTGTTTGTGGGTTTCGATGCTGAAATGACATCATTTTTATGTTTAGTGTAATTGTTGAGCAAAATATTGGCAAATGTCGGCAAAAGGGTGAATACCAAATCTTGCACAGCAGTTCCACAAACACAAATTTCACTAAGCCCATTGATTATGGAAGAGGAAGAAACGATTTGTGTTTGTATAAATTAAAAATGTAATGCATATTTTAATACAAACCAATATATTTTTAATCATTATATATATACATATATATTATTAAAATTTGTTGTTTGTATATTAGTGTTTTAAATTATAAATATATATAATATTTTTATAATTATAGACTATATATTTATAGTTAAAAATAAATTAGTTTGTTTCAAACAAATGTAAAGCGAAATATATTCATTTTAAAACAAAAGTGTGTAAATTACCCACATACACTTTTTTTTAAACAAAGATAAGGAAAATCACTGATCAATTTTTTAATGTAAGACCATTTGTGTATCTTTATTTACACACGTTTGTAAATAAACATAGCTGAAAACAAGTACCGATGGAAGTACCAGACAACGAACGCACAGGCGTTCATGACATTTACTTGTCTTGCTAGTAGTTGCCATGGTAGTTGACCCTAAACACGGTAATAGCTGTATTGAACTGAACTATGAACCGAAGTATGTAAGAAAACATTCATCGTGGGTATAAGGCTATATATACATATGCACCCGTCTTATTACAAAGAGGCTGTTTATTGATTGAATGGTTTCCCCACTTACCTTCCATGCAAATGTGGGAAGATTTCCTCCATTTTTTAATTTCCTCATCAGCAACATCCCATTAGTATGAATGATAAGCAGATAGCCCGAACGGTAGTAGGACGGGGTATATATATATATATAACAAGTTGGTAACGCAAATTGGAAATCATCTTAATTTTAGTTTGGACTTGATCAACTGCATCGTGTAAATTAATAGTAAATAAACATGTTCACCCTGTCCGGTGGTGCCTCTTGTCCCCCAGCCGCATGGCCCTGAACTGTTATGGTCGACATACTACACCTCTTGGCATATTTATTCGTGGTGGTAAAAGTCACTTTCAGGTCTGCTATAGTTTTAAGTCCCCAGACAGGGTTTTCTACTCACACGTTATGCTTGACTCTACGTGTTGGAAGCGAAGCTCGGTGAAACATTAATAAACAACGTGCGCTATCTTAACGTATTCAGTCAGTTCTCATGTGGCGGAAAGAGGTTAAAACACCATGAACTAAACATATGTTCGTAAATAAAGTATATATCTATTCTTACGCCACACACTTGAACATAAACTCTCTCTAAAAAAACAAACCTCTATGGTGTGAGCCCGCAAACGATCTATACTGATCAAGCAACCGCCATAGTTAGCGATGATAGTGCCAGCATTTGCGGATAGAGGGTGTCATGTGCTCGGCACAACAAGTTGTCTAGACGTTAATTTCAGTTTTCTAAACCTAAACTGCTCCTTATTTACTAAAGTAGCTCTTCATTTGTCCCCGTTCCAGACCCACTGCTTCATAGGTAAAGTTTGGAAGCACCGAGTATCAAACCCGAAACCTCTGGATATGTAGCCAGGAACTCTGATCACTAGATCACTGAGGCGGTCACCTGAACATACACTAAATCACTTTAATTATGACGTTGATTATACACTGTTATACGTGTTGATCAGAGGGGTATAAACTGTCATAATGTAGAAACACGAGTGCCGGCTAGATTAGGGGATAATAATTTGTTGTTGCAGTATTTGTCATTGTCGTTTATTTTTAGAAATACGTTAGGTTCAATAGAGAAGTTCACGTGGACGGCACGCGACGTTATATTAATTTCGGCATCTATTAAGGTGGGGATTTAGAGAACACGAGAAAACGTGTTTTAGCAGTTTTTATACTAAACCATTTTTTTACCATATTAAAAACAATATTGCTTTGGTACAATCATAGAGTTTAACTTTCTTCACAAGTTGATATCAATAGTTGTTCAATATCTGTCATGAGCATAGCGTCATTAGATGACATGTTTTTAAATAAAGAATGCCAGGTCTCCACCGTGGTTCGGATTCCACGTTAAACTGTAGGTCCTTCATTTCATATCACAATCACCCTACCATTACATATTAGCGTAAGTGCGTATAACCCGAACGGGTAGTAAGACACGGTGCTAATAATAATAATAATAATAATAATAATAATAATAATAATAATAATAATTTTAAATAAAGAAAAAAAGTTAAATTACAGGACACCCTTGACAGGTATTCAACAACTGGATAAGTCACTATGTGAAGACAATTATATTTTATATGTTTGTACTGGAGAAATATTTGATTTATTTTGGGCAAAAACCTGACCTTTCTAGCGTTCCCTACATCCCCACCGTTAACTGTTGCAGGTGATGTACAACAGTAAAAGTGTCGTTGTGTTTTAAAACACCCCATCAAGGAATAGGGCAGGCAACACGGGTGTAATTGGATCGCTAAAATAATCAGCTGTAAATCCTTTGTTTTTGACGGTTTTGTAGAGGCAGTAAGTTTGGCTATGTGTAGTAAGCAGTATAAATAGTGAGATGTACAAGAAGAAGAAGGAGAAATGGGATGTGTTTAGTAAGCGATATTATCAATAAAACTCGAACTATAGTGTAATTAAGGAAAATAATCCCCGCTGGAAAATTTCAACTTTATTTTGACGTGAACCATATTTTGAAATAACGTATTGTAAAATTAAATATTGCTTTGTAGCTGAACGTCTGAGTGGCATTTTCTCGCTTACACCGGGGGTCCCCTTAACATAGTAATATCATTTTTCTTCCTCCTTCCCCCACCCCAAACAAAAATAGTTCCGGGGGCCCTATTCTCTATGAGAAACTAAAAATACAGAATCCTCGCTAAGTTTTATTAGGATGCATTTGAAGATGATTTGAGTTGTAAACAGTAAGCAACACAGAATAATATATTATATTACGACTATTTATTAGTTGCTGAGAACCTTGTTGGTTACAGCACATGCAGACGACACTACACTTACAGGCTATCTCGAAAACAAATTATTATTATCTACATATGCTATGTACAGTACGATAAACATCATAATTAAAGTACGTAGCTATATAAGAGAAAGCATTAGTTTTATTATAAGCTAAAAAAAATACTAAAGAATATATCAGTCATATGGCTACAAACAATGGGTTAGTTATGAAACGATTTAAATCTAAGAAATATTGAGTCGGTGATTAAGAAGATTAACCAATGAATTTGTTGAACGGTTATCCCAAGAATGTAGCTTATCAGAGGATAAACGTGAACCCGATATTAATAATAAGTGACTATATATATTGGAAATTGAATTTAGTCAGTTATTGTCTCTGTGTGGCCGATTATTAAAAAAACCCACCAAAATACAAAAGAAAGATTAAAGTTTCTAAGAAAAGTAGACTTTACACAGGCAAACAAAATACGAACTGATCTTGGGAAAAGTGTGAAATAGCTTTGTTTTGAAATATTAGTTAAATAGAAAATGCATACAACTAACCAAGAATTGTTCGAGCCACAATTACTGAAACAATGTTTTTTTTAATAAGAACAAAGCTTAGTTTGTTGATATGCATAGTTTTTCACAATTGCAGAAAATTTACTGTAATCTAATTTATTCCTCATTACGTCAGTAGTTTTAATTTAGATTTACAATTGCTTCTGTACTAAATAAAATTTACACCAAGCATCACACAGTTGTATACAATTTACAATAGTTGTGTGTCTTAAACTATTTAAATTTAATGAAAGCTAAAAATTTTCGGTTTTAATTAGAAACGGAGTAAGAATGAATTTCAAACATTCTTATATTTTGTTACAAATCCACACATTGTTTTCTTTTTAACATATTGTGTTATGTCTGTTCCAATAATAAGGCTTTTATTGTAAATATATTAAATACTTCTTAACAAATCAATACACATTAGAATAAGTAATACGACACATACTATGCAAATTTGTTTTAAATCTCCTATAAATACAGACTATTTTAATAATTATTATATTTAAAAATCTATTTTATTTCTTTCACAATTACTCTCATTAAAAATAGTTTAAAAATTAGTTGAAAAATTATTTTTCTCAAATTAATTTCACTGCCATTAGATTACTTTAAAAATTCTTAAATTAACTTTCAAGTATTACAACAATTCAACCATAGTTGCTATTACTATTACAAACAGATACAAAACTCTACATTGTAAAATAATTGAACTATTAGCTTGTGATGTAGTTTTATGAATACTTAGTCCTAATGGGTGAAAATTATTATGTATATCACTGTCCTAATCTTTGTACATTTAGAATAGAATCACATTAAAACAAATTATATTTTATATTGAAAACTGGAGTTTATTGTCATGCAATAAAATTAATGTAAAATGCATAATTATTTTTTTGTCAAATTTGAAATATTTTACTTAGGATTGTTATAATAAACAAATTGTATTGTTAACTTATAAGTCAACTATAAGTATTATTTGGAGTCAATTAATAGTTCAGTAACACATTGAAGTAAAAATGTTTTATAAAATAATCAATACACATAAAATTATCTCATGACAAATTTCATATTAATGCATCTTATTTATGTCCTTGTTAGTAGCAACATTTAAAAAAGTATTATTAATAAGCATTATTAATTATATTTGATAAAATTAATATATAAAATAACACATATTTTTTTAGCCTTTCCCCAATTTACTTGAGTTCGAGTTACTATGTTGTATTTATCATCCACTTGGCAAACACACACTGTAGAGTTTGTTAAGCAACAATTTTATGCACAGATCTGTTCACAATATTAGGTGCGGATTAAACATATTTTCGAAGAATCACACATTGTTGACACAAAAAGAGTCATTGGTTTGTATTAATTCTCTCTGACCTTTTATTTAAAATTAAAATCTAAACATTCAAACGAGTAATATTGATTTAACACAAAATAAAAAAAGGTTATACATTTTTAAACATCAAAGATTGTTAGCTTTCTGCCATTTTAAAGTTGCCTTTATAACAACTTTATTAGTATCACTATAAAGCCTACGTTGTTGTTACTCATTTGTGTATATTATTTGTGAAAGACACAGCCATATCGATTGCATCACTCAATTATTATAGTAATTAACACGATATTAAATGGCTGTAATTTTCACTGGCTTTATAAATATATATTTTAAATTAAAGTACACGAAGTAAGTTACATTATTTTTCTCTCCTAGATATTTAATGATCTTACTATTATTTATTATTGTTTAACATTTTGCACCAATTGTGACATTGTAAATGTATTTTTAATATCAATTATGTGTGTATCTAAAAGTTGTCTTCAACACATTACAAAATCATAGCACATTCAATAAAATATTTAGCTGTTTGTCTCATTTTAATATTCTAAAACAAAATGCTGTGATTTGATTAAGACTATCGAGTATTATGACTGTAAAGACACAATTTATCTAAACTTAAAAAAAAAATCAAAAAGGTTTTAAACTTCCACTTCATGTGATAAATACATTTATTGCTCTAACATAAATTACAGATAAAATCCTATATATTAATGGCATTTTTTAATAGTTATCATACTGGCAAAAAGTACCCCACTATTTTTTAATGATTGTTAAAACCTACAATTATAAATTACCAATAGTACAATGTGATAACATATGTGTTCTATTGAGTCCCACTTTTCGTATCCAGCTTCAAATTTATATCAAACAATTTCCCAAGATGTTTAGTTATATTTGACTGCCAGACGAAATACTACACCTATTTTTTTGTATATAATGTATGTAACTGTGATGCTTAAATCATTACGTCTATAACTTAAAATAAATAAAACTTTTTTATTATATTTACATTACTTGCCCTTATTTGGAGCTAGACTAGTTTAACACTAAATGATTGAGATTAGAATTGATATAATTAATTATATGCAATTAGTGAGAGAAAATTGATAAAGGTATATAATACTACATCGATACACAGTTTATCTGGTACTATAGTATTCGACAGTAAAATCCCACTGAACAATTTTATCAAGTTTATAATTAAAACCTATAAATATTGATTCAATGATTTCAAAGCATTACATTTCAGGGGTCAAACTTGTTATTTTATGTTTTTTGCGTATCATTGTTAAATTAATGTAATTAATGTAGGGGGATGCGATTTAGTATTACCAGACATTTATCTGAAGTGTACGCAATGAAATATTAATAGTATTGATGATGATATTAATATTATAAATATTTTAATATGTAAACCTCATATGAATGTCTAGTTATAATAAATGTAGGCGCCATACATTAATATAACTTACAAGGTGACCTGGTGGTCTGGGGGTAATGTGTCGGACTTCTGTGCTGGAGGTACGGGGTTCAATCCCCAGTCCCAACACAGATTTATCTGATTGCCAAACCCTTCCTTCACCTCTGACAAGACGTGTATTAATCACAGCTTGTGAATTCGGGGAATGCCAGTCCTCCGCCATGGTTCGGATTCCACGTTAAGCTGTAGGTCTTCAATTTCATATCACAATCATCCTACCATTACACATTAGCGTAGGTGCGTATAACCCGAACGGGTAGTAAGAAGCGGTGCTAGTAATAATAATATAACTTACCTTAACAAAGGTACATAAAAAGCATAAAATAGCATGTTTGACCCCATATTGCTCGTGAACTGTAATTATTTGGAATCATTGAATCACAATTAAAGTTTATAATAATACACGTGTTAAAATTGCGCAATAACAATTTAACTGTCAAATGATCTTAAGTAAAATTAACTTGCTACACTGTGAATTCTACTATAACCGCGAGAGGAACTGAAAATCCACAGTTTGTACTGTATATTATGTGTATATATGGGTTTGGTTAACTTATCACCAATTTAATTGAACTTAACTTTATTTAAACACTCTCCAGTTGATGAAACAGTGTTGTATCTATATACATATTTAAAATATTTCTATATTTATTTCATATCGATTTTCTCCCACATCCACAAACGTGAACCTTCTTTTACCTAAATTATTTGTAGTGTTCATCAATATCACAATTGTTTTCCAATTGGATGTGGATTAATGAAAAATATAACCTGTAAGGGGTATAGCAATAATTCTTTATTAATAGTTTCATTTAAGGGTGTTGGATGGAAACAGGTCAAACCAACACCTATGACCATCCTTGAGAGTAATATGACAAATGCTTTGTACGAGGCCGCTCTTTAGAAGTAGTTGTTTTTAGTGTCCTTGTTGAAAAAACAAGAAATACTAAGAAAGTCAGGGAAGAGAAAAAGATTCCGTCCTCTTAGCCAAGGTTATAGGAAATCCTGTCAAGGCTCTTAGTTTCCGGACCAAAGATCACTTAAAATAATGTATTATTTGCGTGTGTTAGTAATCAGATATTTGATATTTAAATCCTTCGGAATGAAGGGGGTTGTTTAGTATACATGCACTTTTTTTTTAGCACCACGTCTTACTACCAGCTTGGGTTACATACATATGAACTAATTACATACATGTGTTAGGTATGAGGGAGGAAGGTTTAATTTATAGTAAGTGTACCCACAATGACGTGGAAGAAGAGGGGGAAACATCTTCGGAAAGCCACTCTCAGTACACATGACTAGAATTCTACCCTGGATTTCACCAACATCAGCAGTCCAGTCTATTTCGAGAACGGCGCATTATACGAGCTGGCAAAATCAGTGGGTAAAGAAAGTGAGTATTAAATCCTTAGCTATTACTAATATTGAGTTGTCTGTGTTTTATTGATGACTCTCCATGAGGAGTGTGTAACATACATCTCAAAATATAGGGGAATACAAATTTGATGATATTCATTAAAATTGTAAAAAAAAATCTATAGCACAACTAATTTTGAACACTTCAACTCTACACACGTGGTTTGGTCTGTTTTACCGCTGATTTCTCGGGCGTTCTAGAGGCGTACAATGTATCCCTAGTTTATACTTTAAGAATTTGTCTTACGCAATATTAAAAATATATAAAACCAATGTTTTAAAGTTTTCTCAGGTTGGCTTCTTTTATCTTGTTTTTATCCGCTGAAGAATATAGAAAAAGTTATTTCAAAGTGATGTCTATTAGAACGTAATCTTGTTTCTAAACTGCTTGGTTAACAGGAAATTATACGTGCTATTTGTATGTTAGGAACTTATGCCTTCATTTTCCTGTACATACTTGAGTCGTTTGTCATCTCGGTGATGTCCTCCGTTGGTAAGACCATCATATCATGAAACTCTCCTGTGTTCCTTAGCTCTTGCGCGGGTGTCTTCCTATCACCTTCACTGCTGCTGGCGGCGCTGTTGCTGGTGGTGGGCAACTGCACAGCATCTTCCCTGGTCAGCTTCTGTCGGGTTCGGTATCCGCGGTAGTTGGACTGAATCCTCGTGGCCGCCTCAGACAGTTCCTGTTGAAGGGTTTCCCACACCTTCTGGTCCTCCTCGCTGTCCATACCTACGGGGGGCTCTTGGAGAGACGCCGTGGACTTGACCTCGACTTTCTCAACAAGAGGCAAAGAGTCAAGGTGACTGTCCAGAGAAAGAATTTTAGTCACCTCCTTAGCTTCCTCGTCACCAATATCCTTGAGGCACCTCGTGGCTTCGGTCAGCAGACCTTCTCCAGCTATAACACTGTCCTCTATCTCCTCAAGGGTAGTCTGCTGCTGCTTCTGGACCTCGGTCTCCAATGACCCGGAGGTGTGGACACCATTTTCCTCGAGTGAAGTTGATAAACCCCCAAAGGATTGTTGGCTGTCGGGGATGGATGGTTGCGTGTTGAACGAAGTCGCGTTTGTGTCGTCCCTCAAGTTGTGAATCTGCCTCCTCGTAAGGTAACCTCTGACTCCAGCTTGGATCTTGGTGGCAGCGCTTGACAGGGATGATTCTGCATCTGCTGACGATGAGGCTTCATCTTCGTCTTCTTTCACTAAACCTTCCCCTCTATCTTCCGGTAGTTCGTCGCATTCCTGAGGCTTCTGTAGATTTACCAAGTCTACGTCATCGATACCTTGATCTTTGTCTGGGTCTTCTCCCGCTATTGATGAACTTGTTTGTGCTGCTTTAGGTGAAGCAACACTTATGAGTGGAAAAGGTGCTGTACCAGGTCTGATGTCAATAGAGGCTTGATTGTCGGGGGATGGCGATACCTCTGGCATGGATGCCCCGAACATTGAGTCTTGGATCACTGTGTCTATTTCATGAGAAGGAACAGCATCTGGAACCTACGTAAAGTAAATTGACATATTAACAAACAATCTATTCGTCGATCAATATTATTTTAATAGTGATTAGATACATATCTGTGTTTGACTGATTTGGGATTGAGCTAAACGCTTTACATCGATTTTGTATGCAATTTACTTGATCAAAAACTTTTATTACACTAACAGCTGTTTGACCCGTTTTTTGTACGGGTAAGCCGCATCAAAACTATATCAAATTTGGATGTTTAACATCCGGTGACCAACATTTTAAAAATTTCTTCATGTACAATCTTGAACTAACCATGGCCATCCCAAGACAATTATTGCAATCAATAAATTAAAATAAATTAACTCTTTAAAAAAATCTTACCTAACACCAAACCGAGTGCACCAACTAACGCAATATTTGCTTAAGTACGATCAAAAGATAAGCTAAATGGATTAATAGGCATGGTTAACGGTTGATGTAAAAAAGAGTATAACAGTTTATCAAAATTACTAACGTAAATGAAATAATAAATTATTTAGAGACATATTGAATAAAGGACCACCATGGCTTTATAAAGAAAAAAATGCTTCATAAAGATGTCACTAGAAGTAGTTTATTTTAACTATTGCCACTCTTTTATACACGTTAGCTTTTTCTTCGACATTTAGCAAGTTTTTTCATATTCCAATCTAAATAAAAACTATCTACCATGAGGATTTTTTTCTATTAGTGTAGTAATTTAGAGGCTAATCCCACACGTCATCGATTTCTTGGACCCCTATTTTTAGATTGAAAAATTTACAAATGTTATGTTATTTTGGGTGATATTTACCAATTTTCTTAATTTAAATTTTCTTCTACAGTGAAAGGTAAATTTTCTAATGGGTTTGTAGAGATTTTAAGCTACTATAACCCTTTAAAATGTCAATTTTCAACCACACCTAAAATAATTGTATTAAATTAGAGCTCTTACATTTCTCAGTTTTCAATCCGATAAGATATATTTACTTACGTACCAAACTGAAATTTTATTCCAAAACAAGTTTTTTTTTATATTAATTTAATTAATTGTGAGCCTCCCATTTATTTGAACCAACTTTGAAAGAAAACATTTTCAGTATTTTTTTAAATTTTTTATCTTTTGGGGTGGTCGTCTTAACTGCTTGAAAGTATTTAAATTTTCCAACAAACTTAGCAAGGTTTTTCTATTAGTTTCTTAAATTTTTAGCTTTCCTTCAACATAGATCTTGATTTTATAATTTTAAAAAAGCATTCATAATATTCTAGCTATACGCGAAATTTATATTTTCTACCATACCAAAAGATGGTGTATTCTATAATTTTTGAAATTTTTCTCATTCCCCACTTTAGCCCCTCACCCTACCATTTTTAATTTCAATTTTTAAAAAGTTTTCCTTTTTGGGTGTTCTCTTTATCAACTCACCTAATTTCAATTTTTCATCACACCGGTAAATTTAGTTTTGGAAATTTACAGACCTAAACATTTCCCTTAACCCTAGTTTAAAATTTAAATGTTCAAACTCTTCTGGTTATTTGGGTTTTTTCTCTTACATTTCATAAAAAAAATCAATTATTTACTATACCAACGAGTATTTTATAGTTTTGTAAACTTTGAGGGGACGTCTTGTCATTTTCTGGACTTTTATTTTGAGATTTAGCTATGTTTAAACCTCCATTGCAGTTTGGAGTGGCCCTTACGCCTGCCTGAACAATTTAAATCGCCTACCACACCAATAAGTAGAATATAAAACACTAATCTTGATATATGGAGTGATCCCTATACTGTACATTTCTTGCCAATTACATTTTCTACCTCCTCTAAAAGATTTTTTCCACTTCTATACCCCTCCCGATGCCACCCCCTATGTTCCAGAGCTCCACCTTGAAATTTAAAGTTTTCAGACTTTAATTTTTATTTGGAATAGTAAATAAACCCTCTAGCCAAATTCAATTTTCTCCCACACAGAGAGCTAGTTGTTTCTATAAGTTTTGAAAACATTTCCCTCCCTCCTCCCCCCTCCGGGAATTACTACTACTATTCCATCTTAGAAAGTTTTATTTTTATTTGGATATCTGGACTGTCCTTCTACCTGCCTGCCCAATTTAGATATTTTTTTATCGAACTTTATAGTTTTTTTTGCTCATAAATACCCCCTCCTAATTCCTAGAGCTCCAACTAAAAATTCAAGATTTTCAGACTTTTATGATTGTCTGGAGTGGTCCCTTTAGCTTCCTAACATATTATAATTTTCTATCTCCTATAAAACGTTTTTTTTTTCTAAATATTCCACCTCCTGCCTATTCTCGGAGCCCTATTTTCAAATTTCCAGTTTTTATGTTTTTTTGACTATATGGGGCAATCCCTCTCTCTACCTGCCTGCCAAATTACATTTTTCCAGCTCATCTGGAAGTGGGTGAGCTGGAAAAGTATATACATATACAGTATATATGTATAAAACTAAATGCTCATCTTGTCGGACTTATTGGTGACAGGCAGGCCATGGTTCGAATCACTAGTTGGTGCACAGAGGTGGGTTTATTAAATTATATCCCACTTTCTCCAATGCAAATTAAGGTACTTTGATCTAAATTATATCTTCCTCCTTCCTACCCCATTAGTGAAAATATGTTGTTGATAGCCCACTCGGTTACAAGGACTTGACGCAAACAAAAAGGCAACTACCTTGAAGTGGAAGTTAATTATTGACATGGTAGATAGTAATTAGAAGTTTAAAAATACTTTGAAGGATTGCAGAAGTTCATGTTTTTGTTCAATGTCTTACACAAAATTATGTTGACAGGGTTTGCTTGCCCCTACATAGCTATGTATAGTTTTGGTTTAGTTATAAATCAATAAACCAAGCTAATATATTATGACCATATGACTGCGATTTTACTCTAAGGTAATTATGACATACCTTTGCTGTTATGGTGTCCTTATGTAGGCCCTGTCTCGTCTGGAACCCCCGGAATGACGCCTGTATCGTAGTGGCTGCAGAGTTCAGCAGATCAGTGTCCTGATCCCCTTCCTGCTCGCTCTTGCTAGATAGCACGCTTCCTTCTTCTTCCAAGTTGTCTTTATTCAATGTTTCAGGTAAGACTATCTTCTCTGTCTCATTAGATTCAGATTTTTCCTGTACTTCCGTATTATTTTGATTTCCTTCAGACTTACAGATGGAAATCTCACTTTCAGCTCTGTCCTCAATTTTAGAACTAAAACCATCATTTTCTTTCATTGTGTAAATGCTGGTTAGACTGTCTACATCACTTCCCTTTTCTGCAAGTACAGAGTCTTCTCGAGACTCTGTACTGGATAAGCTGGTGTCTGGCCTAATGTCCACTTCGGTGACATCTTCCTGACGGGTCGTTAGAGGAAGATTACAAATATCTGAGTCTTTAAGTGATACCTTCACACTCTCTGTGCCTGCTTCTTCCATCATTTGAGGTTCACCAGCTTCCTTTTCACCATGGTCTTCAAATGTAGAGCTTGTGGGTGTATCCGTAAGATTGAGTGTCCACTGAGAAATCTCATTACTTTCATTTAAAGATTTTTCAATGGTTTTCACACCTTCTTCATCTGATCCTTCTACTTGTGCATTATCGTCAAAGACAGATCTTTCAATTGGGTTGTCTACCTCAACTTTAGAGTTGTTTTTCTTCATAAACGATTGCTCAGAAAGTGATTCAACTAATACACTATCATCATTTGTGAGTTTAGCAAAATTCTCTTCAATAATGCTTTTATCGTCTTCATTTACTTCGGGTTCCTCTTCTTTTTCTTGAGTAAATTTATTTCCTGACGATGATTCATTGGCATTTCCAAGATGTCTAATTATAGTACTATCAGCTCTAGACAGATTTTCCACGCCATCTTCATTAATTGAATAATTTTTTTGTGCTTTTTCTACATCCTCGTTTTCCTTAAGCTCGTTAAATTGGTCAGGCGAGGAAAGGTCAGTGCTTTCGATTTTACTAACTTCATCTTCGTATTGGCTCACAACCACATATTCGTTCGTTTCTCTTTCTTCGTCACTGTCGGATAGCTTAATGTCTTCACTTTCAATCAGATTTATGGTTGGTATAGGACCACCAAACATTTCACTAAATTTATCTTGAGTGCTTATAGTTTCCTGTTCATTGAAAATATCCTTTTCACTCCTTTTTATCTCTTCATCTAATTTGTTATCTGCCACATCATTAAAGTCAGTAGATATTATTGTGCTATCTGATACTCCTTTATTTGATTCGGCGATTGATATATCAGGATTATCCTCTTCTTTTTCTACCGTGTCATTTACTCTTTCGGTAATATTAATATCGACTGATACATCGTTATTATATTCTGATGACATGTCCAAATCTCCAATAGACTCAGGCAATGTCAGAATCGACTCTGGAGCTCTTGGGAGCTGGCTTACATCTTCGTTTATTTTATCTGCTATAATTTCTTCGGTGATATCTAACGGACTTTTATCTATATGTCCTAAATCAGTATTTACCACTTGTAAATCTTCCTTGAGCTCTGATTCATTGGGCGGGAGAGGTAATTCATCACTAGTTTCATCGGGTTCCAAGGCACTTGTTGGTATGTTCCCTGATTCCTTATCTAGCTTGTTAAGTGACCCAGTCTTTGTGTCTATTGATTGGATATCTTGTTCAGTATTATTTCCTGAGGCACTAAGTGGTCTAATTTCTTTCTTTTGGACTTCTTGGATTTCAGACTTTGTTTCGCTTGTAGATCTAATTTCATCATTTTCAGGCACTAATTCGCTCTTTGGGGTTATTATTGGACTAGTTATTTCATTATTCACTTCTTTTTTTGGACCTAATGGAGAAATAACCCCACTGTTGACGTGTTTTGACATGTCCTCTTCTGAATTTTCAATTAGCTGTGGCAACAACTCATTTTCATCTCTATATTTTTCATCATTAGCAATGTTAGTCACGCTGGTTGGTCTGTGAGAGTCTTTAATTTCGGTAGGCTCAACAGGTGAGGTGTTTTCTTCTAAATATATTACAGAACTTTCCATCTCACTTAGAATAGCTTCATCTGTTCGTTTTATAAATGGAATTTCTTCCTTTAGATCCTTCACCAAGCTATCTGTATCTGCCAATATATTTGATACACTTGTTGGTCTACTTGGGATGCTTTCTTCTCTAGGTTCAATAGAGGATTTTTCTTCTACAGACTCATTTATGATACTCTTTGTGACACTTAATGGTCTTATTAAGACTGGATTATTCTCCAACGGTTCTTCATCTTTGTTCACATACATTTCCGTCTTCAATGATACTGACGCACTAGTCGGTCTACTTAAGTCTTTTTCTGATGATGGTAAAGAAACATCGACTTCCTCTTCAACGTTTTTGGCGGTCTCATTGTGATAAACTAAGGAATTTGTCACACTGATTGGCCTACTAGAATCCTCTTCCACCAGTGATAGAACAGCATTGATTTCTTTTTTGGAATTATTTAAAACTTCATCATCCTCGATTAAAGAATTAGACACGCTGATTGGTCTACTCGAGTCCTCTTCTAGTTTATTGGGTGTTAGTTTATCTTCGACGAAACTAAGATTCTGTTTTTGTTCCATTTCGGAGTTTGCTACACTAGATGGTCTGCTAGATCTAGAATCTTTGTCAGGCTCAGTAGGAACAGGTGTAACTGTATTAGAAACTGACTCGATGGAAATTTCTCTCTCGGCTGGTTCTATATCCTCCGTTTCAAGAATGAGTCCAACGGAACTAGTGGGTCTGCTAGTACTCTTTTGAAAGTCAAGCTGTGTTTCCCCGACATCTTTCACGGAATCGTCAGGTGTGGGAACAGAGTTGGCAGTACTGATTGGTCTACTCGAGCTTTGCATTTCATTAGATTCACTAAGAGAATATTCTTTAACAGATGTTTCTACCTCAGAAATTGAATTCGTCACGCTAATCGGTTGACCAGATTCTTGTCCTATAGCTGTCTCCGGGGATATCATTATTCCTTCTTTCGCACCACTGACAGAGCCCTCCGGATCAGATGACTCAACGATGGAGACATCTGACAGAGGTTCCTCAGCTCCCATGGGTATTGGCTCACCTGAGGTTACACTCGTATTCCTGCTCAGACCATGAATCTCATCAGTGATTACAGATGTTCCATCAAGAACTGGACTTGGAACAACCTCAACCAGTGACTCGGTTTCATTAATTACTTGATCTTCACCTTCTTTAACGTCAGGGCTGTCATCAGGCACCTCTTCTGACGTTTGTTGAGTCCCCACAGTGGAGGGTGATTTTTCAAGTCCTTCTTCCTGTTCATCTACTGACAGTTTGCAGGCAGTGACCGCTCCCACCACTGTTGCTGCACCTGCCACGGCCACGGCCGTTCCCAAAGCCAATTTGGACCCTTCTTTGGCCTTGTCTGCCACGTCTGTGTCTTCTTTCACTTCGTCTGCTTCTTCTTCCACGGGTTTCAATCCATTCGTATCAATATTTGTGAACCCGTCTTCAATATCGGCTGTCTGCAGCTCTTCCTTCATATCTTCTGCCTGCGTTTCGTTCTCATCCAAAGGCACCTTTTCGGAGCCCTGAGTAGATGATGGCGATAGGCCTGCATTGTGAGCTGAAACAAACCAAAACGATATGTTACTTTGGTAGCATAGGGCAGATAAGGCAACGAATAACAAATCCAAACAAATTGATATGAACAAAAATATGTGACAGCAATTAGAGTCAAAACTAATACTCTTTGGCTAACGATCACTTAACAAACCCTATAAGCTGCACTTACACATAATGTAATTCAATAAATATAATGGGTTTACTCTTCAATATGATATAGTTTCTAAACTAGGCTGTGATATTTGATATTTTCAAAACTATATATTTACTTTATTTAAGCCATTAATTTTATAAAACAGATACATATTTGTAAAAACCAAATATTAAAAAGTTTACAAAATCGTTTAGCAAAAAGAATAAATATTATATTTAATTAATTTGTTCTAATAAAATCCACACTTCTTTCATCCAATACAAAAGTTTTGTAGACCATCATTACACACACACACACACACACACACACACACACACACACACACACAAACAAACACATTTCTGCTATTAAGGATGCAATAATATATGCCATAATTATTTATTTCTTAAATATGCATTTCAACTGTTTCCAAAGTTTCTGTACTTTTTTAGAAGAAAATGTACACTCCATTTACCCTGAAAGACACGTTGAATGATTAGTGATTGATTACACCATGGTCCTAGCTTATAAGCTACACCATAAATGGAACAGTGAAAAGGAAGCTTACTGCCTTACAGGTTAAACAGAGGGCACATAAGATACTTTTCCTTGTAGGCCTACATAGTATATTATTATAAGGTTATAGTACTTAAGAAAGTCAAACAAAACAAGTAAATTGTATCAATGAACGAATAGATTTTAATCAGAAAGACCATAACGCATGCACATGCATGGGGTTTAGGTTAGTGCTAAGAATGTCAGTTGGAACAGAAGTGTTGCCAAAATGTGAACCGCATGCTCTCATTATTCAGAAAAATAAAAAATATATAAATAATAACAAATAATCGTAATCAAGAAACATTAATTAAAACTATAATCAACGTTTGCAATTATTGGAAGTTTATAAAGTACAGCCATTCATAATCAGGCTCTATTAAAACTAGTGAAATTATTGTTGCTGATTATTATTTCTTCCAACAAGGTATTATACTTTAATTACTCATTTCAACGTAGTTAGATCCCACTGAGGCCAGTGTATTGATCCCAGCCGGGTGAACTGGAAGAGTTTAAAAATATATATAATACGTGTTTTCACACTCTTTAAAAGTAAATACTTGTTATTTTAATTTCGATTAACATCCTAATAAATACACTCTTATACATTGTCACGAATAATAATCATGCTATAAATAAAAAATTGCACTTTTGATCGGTGATCCCGAGTCTACTTAAAGTCACATAGACTATTTTAAATTAAATAAATTAAGCATCAAACATAAAATAAATAAAAAAGTTATTAAAAATACACTAAACATTACATGTTCTTATTAAATAAAGGCATTTAATTATTCAGTATTATACTAAGACAGTAAAAAAAAAAGAAGCACTTTCTGAAAGTTCGACCAATCTTAGTTGTCTCTGTGCGAAACGCCCAACTGATGTTTTGTACTTATTCACCAAGTACTCTATTTTTTTCAAGGCATGAATCGTTCCCCTTACTCCTTGTGTGTTTGACTTAGACCTATGTTTGAAAGTGTGACGGTGACGTTGACCCCTGCAGACGGATAGACTAGCCGAGCAACACACGCGAGGCGGGTTGCCAGCCTACCTCTAATTTAATAATCAATCTATGTTTGACAGACGGAATGCCACGAATGCAGCTGACTTTTAGAATTTTACTTGATAAATTCGTAAAGCAAATTAATTGAACTAAAATTGTGATCGTGGTTAGGTTATTTAGGAAGCTAGCTACAACTCTAAGGGCCGATGTTTCAATATCGAATTAAACCACTGGTTAACTAAGTTGAGGTTTAATATAACCCCAAGTTAAAACTTCAGGTTAACGTAGTTTACTGTTTCATAGCTTTTTATGTGGAGGTTAGTTGACTTGGAGTTAATTTGTTGAATGAAGAGGTTGGTAGTATATTTCTACTCAAATGTCACTCGAACAAAAATATTTGTTTGTGTAAATGGGAATAAATGAATGCTGAAATGCGCTAATAATCATTAATTTAATTTTAAATACATTTGCGAGTCTTTTGCATGTTTCAGACACATTTTAATAATATATTATATAATACTATTCCCTCCGAAAACTATTACATTAATTTTAAATCTACTTAATAGGTTTAATTATTTATTTTATCCTGTTTAAGAATAAACTAGAGTGTTTATAAAAGGGAGTAGAGGGAGTGCAAGAACCAGTACATATAAGGCACTCTTTTATATGAACTAGTAAATAAATAATAATGTATCGTCATCCTTCTACTCAAAAGTATATGGGGAATTGATTTAAGATAAAACCAAAATTAATATAATTATTTGTTATGATAAATGATTAAATCAAAACTCACCTAAATCACGGGGTATTGCATCATCGCTGAGCGTGATCCTAACATTTCGAGAAAAACGTGCCAATAATGCTTAAAATATTAGGTTTTGACAGCTTTGAATAGTTTATGGTAATAAAAAGGATTACTAATTGCATATTATAATACTTTAATAACCCGGTAAATACCATTAACTTAAACTTAAACAACTCAAATTAAAATTTCAAATATCAGTTTAGTATCTACGCTTCTCTATGGTTTTGGTGAGTTGTTTAATGTTGCAAACACAAAAAGGTTTTCGAATAATCTTAATATGAGTAAGGTATGATTTGATTCTCCGTATCCTTGCCAGGGAAATTATTGTAGACAATAAGTTTTTACTTGCTATTTTGTACTAATAAAAATTACTTATATATACCGGATTTTATGCACCATCACTACAGTGGTTTGTGAATATGTATATTTCACCGACTGGGCTCAGGTTTTAAGTGAAACTTTAACAAGTGTAGGTTATGTAATACAAATGGACCTTGGCCTTTATGAAGTGTTAGAAAAAGGAATAAAAAATCAAGTAAAATTTGCCCTACTCAATCATTATTTTATGTGTTAGTATTGATTTATTCAAACCATTAGGCCTACTTTATTTATTTTTAAATAAGCACAATCTGGTTGTGAATTTTTCCCCCTCAATAACTGGGTTCAGGTTTCAACTTAAACTTTAATTATGATATCACAGTATAGCTATTTAATACAACTATGCCTATTCCTTCATGGAAAACATTGTCAATACTCTCTCAAAACTATTGCACTAATAAGTAGGCCCCCTAAAGTAAAACTAGTACAGTAAAAAGGGAAATATTTTACACTACAGAGCTTAGGCGTGACAATTAGTTGCAAGAAGGTCCTACATAGCCATTAATATTCTAGTTTTTAAACACTAGGCTACCGCAGCTGCCCATGAATAATTTTTTCTCAACGAATAGGTTCATGTTTCAAGTGAAACTTTAATAACTGTAGGGTAATGGACTTAGTACAAGTATTCCTAGACCTTTATGAAGTGCTCGAAAAAGTAATTAAAAATGCAAGTAAAAGTTGTTTATCAACATAATATTTAGATAAATAAAGCATTGTAGAGGCCCATTTTTCAATTGATATGACTGGCTGCCAAAATATAGGCTAGTCCTACTTATATTCCTTTGGCCAAACTATTCAATTATCATTATTATTATTATTATTATTATTATTAGCACCGCGTCTTACTACCCGTTCGTGTTATACGCACTTACGCTAATGTGTAATGGTAGGGTGATTGTGAGATGAAATGGAGGACCTACAGTTTAACGTGGAATCCGAACCACGGTGGAGGTCTGGCATTCCCCACATTCACAAGATGTCTTGTCAGAGGTGAAGGAAGGGTTTGGAAATCAGATAAATCTGTGCCGGGACCTGGGATTGAACCCCGGCCGCCAGCATAGAAGTCTGACACCTTACCCCTAGACCACCAGGTCACTATTCAATTATCAAATAATATTGCATTAATATTTGGTTTAATATTAACGATCACCATAAGTCTATATATTTTTCATTTAGTCATTTTATAACTCCAATAGCTAGGCTCTCATTTGTTATCTTTCAAAACTATCTCCAATAATCTCCAACAAATCAGTGGCAATAGTTTTCGTAAGTCTAAAACTTTTTTAAAAATCTAACTCAACAAATTCTTCAAAATAATTATTAGCTCTTGTTCAAAATGTAGTATTTTTACGCTTGTTAAAACACTCCAGCATATCAAAAGTATCTGAAACTGAATCAAATAGCTTCATTTAACTTTATATTAACTAAATCCTACAACACACATTGGAATGTTTTGAACAGTCAGCTGACAGAGTCGTGGCCATGTTGTTCTCTACGATAATTAGTTTGAGGTTTATTCCCTAACCTTTACACCTTCTTTGAGTTAGTGAAACCTGAAGTTTAAGCTCAGGTTATGTAATAACTTAACATTGAAACAGGTAATAAACATCTTAAGCTGAGGTTATAGTTTGACCTCGACAAAACCTGACCTTGAAACAGTGGTCCTAAGGGCCATATGCAAGAACTTCTAAGTGGAAGCTTTGTTGGCATCATAAGTTAAAAGGTGGAGCGATAGTGTGCTTGGGACCACACTATCGGTCCAATAAGCATTCACTATACGTTCTTACATATCGCCCTATGACATGCTGGCATCCCCCTTACTTCCCCCCCCCCCAGATTATGTCAAAAAACAATTGACTGGTTGTGTATACCCATATACAATCATTTGTGAGCGTATAATCCGAATGGGTAGTATGANCCCCCCCCCCCACATTTTTCAAGGGTTTTAGGAGGTTTTGGAGGAAAGATATGTGGGGGAAGGGGGGAGGCGTAAGTTAGTATTCGAGAAAAGACTTCTAAGAAAGAAAATCAGGCATGTACACGCCATAAACGTAATTATTAAAAACAAAATATTAAAATAATGTTATCCGAAATATTCCGCCCCCAAAAGTCGCCGCCCCTAGGCCCATCATGCCTAGTGGGCCTATAGTGTAAATCCGCTTCTGTTTATGGCTATAACGTTGGTTATCGAATGTGGTCCTAGGTCGAATAAGTTTTTTTAAGAATGTATCACATTGTTATTAATACTATTTGTAGTGCATTTTATAAACGCACGGCTCATGAACTACCTGGACCTGGGCTAGTTATAAAACTAAACAATAATGGTAGGTAGCATCTCAATAAAAAGCTAAAACTATATTTTCCAATAGTATATAGTCACTGTTACAAGCACTCTGAGTTGGAAGCAGTGTCCCTAGGCTCTAGAATCGGCCTCGCTTTCCACTGAGCCATGAAGACGTGCACCAATATTTATACTCCGCTGACATGGGTTTCAGGGTGGGCTATATTGGAGCAAGGAGAGGTCCACCTTTGTTGCTGCAACCCGTCATCAGGCAGCCTCGACTAGTGCGTCACGTACAACTTCTCTCCATCACCTCCTCTCACAACCGTGTTACCAACACACACATATCTCTTTCTGACTGGGGAAAAGAGGTATCATATTTTAAAAATTGGACTCTTAAGACACCTAACAAAAATTTGAGGAGTCTCAAGTTCATCTGGATAACTACGTGAGGTTAATAGTTTTATTAACACCTTTTTTAAAAAGTAATAATTATTAACTATTACATGACAATATTTACTAGAGTCAGATTAAGAAGAATCGAAAATCTAAATGAGTTATGAAATTTCACATATATCTATGTCTAAGGCGATTGGCCCTTTTCATTTAGAGTGGAAATGCAGAGCAATGGAAACAAACGGTTATCTTCAAGAATTTTTATTGATTTGCAATTTCCTTTTAGAAAACGGTTTGCTCGAGAATAAAAGCATGTTGATTAAGTTACACTTTTTATATACACACCTCCTCTATAATTTTCACAGTAATCAAATATCGATAAAATTGACATTTTCAATAGAGAACTGCTAACTTCATAACAAAAAAATAAGAAAATGTACCAATTAATAAACATCGATATATTATCATAAAAAGGGTGTTGAAAATATTAACATAAAAATTTAATTCGTTCCCGAGGAAACTTATATTTCCAAACGCATGATTTTTCCGCAAGACCTGTCCGATAGTTCGCGCCATTTACGGTTTCCGTGATCCGTCTGTTCTTGTTGGCGTGGAAGGATACTTTGGTCGATTGTGAACCCACCTTTCACCCGTCTTTCACCCTCCCGCTCGCCATCCTACAAAATAGGTTTTAGACTTGCACTCGACATGGCCAAGGGCCTTAAGAGATACAGATGACTCTAAACTCCGTGGCGCCGTGAGATAGAACTAATACTACACTACAAACAGTTGTGTGTCGCAGGCTGGGAATATTAAAATCTCGCATTTTTGTAAAGAGTTCGTTTGCGAGCTTATTAATAGTTTGTTTGAATGTTTACGATAAACTCGAAAACTGCGCAACATATTTTGACATGATTTTCACATTGTATTCCCAATATCCAAGGGCGTCGCGCCGGGGTAGGGGTCACCCCCCTCGCCCCAATGTTGGTTAAAAGCTTGAAAGTTGGAATTTTGAGAGATTTGAGATCTAGAGTTAACATTAAATGAAATTAAAATTTGAACATTTTTCAAATTATAGATACATTTTAAAGTGCGTCATTTAGTGTACGATTTGCATGAAATTTCATATAACCATGTTGTTTAGCGTGCTGATCTCAAATTTTCCATATGTTATTTAATAACTTGTCGGGGAAGCCCCTTCACCCTCACGCGCTAAATTACAATAGGTTTTAAAAAGTTTATTGACCTACCAGTATTGACATTTTAGGGCAACTTTCATGAGGTTATAAAGCAGGACATTGGTAGACAGGTATCAAAATACTGTATAAATGTCGATACATTCAATTTTTTATTGCTTTATTTTACAGTTGAAAAGGTTTTTAAATAAACATGGCCAAATTGCTAATTTTTTGATAAAGTGACGAGTGAGTTCTACATCTCCGGGAGCTTACTAGTTAAATATTGCTTCCAACTGTGTTATAATAAAGCAGTGGTTTCCAACTTTGAGCTCACAACGAGTTTTGGGTGGGGTCACAATATAGAGGTTTTAGCTTTATATTTACTTTTTCAAGGATTTTAATGATTATAAGAATGTGCGAAATTTTAATAGAAACGTAAGTTGTTAAAGGGCTCAAAACTACCAAGTTACTGCTCAGGTTCCTTTTGGCTATTCCATTCTGATAGCTTGGTTTACTGTGGCAGCCTTGTAATGCTGCTAGCATAATATAAAATCATCCCTCAATGCCAAGCTTGTTGATTATATTTGACTACATATTAGTCGCATATAATCATTACTATAAGCAATTTATAATAATTAAAACAAGCATTAGTGGACATGCGGGTTTAATGTCACGCTCTTTTGGTTTGATTTGTTGGTGAAGGTGAAGTAATTATTTTAATTTTGGCAAGGGGTAGTTTATTCTAGTATCCCTCCAAGCTAATAATTGTGCATTTCCTCTAAATTTTAGCTATCCCACTGGTGTAGCTAACTGTAGATAGTCCGGGCTGGTAGCAATACACAGCGAAAAAAACTTAAAAACTAGGATTTGAATGCTTTTAAGTTATCAAAGGGTCACGATGGCGCAGAGAGAAAAGTTGTGGTCATAAACTAAAAAATGTTGGAAACCACTTTAGTAAAATCATTTACATTTTTTAAACTAAAATACACTATTTGAACAACATCTGTAAATCTAAATAAATAAATTTAAGATCAATTGGATATTTAACTCAGATGCAGATAAATTGAAATAAATAATAATTCAAGTTGAACTGAAAAAGCTTTGAAACTTTAAAAATCCAGTATGAACAAATAAACAAGGCTGTCACCTGGAAGGAGTTTTGGGGGCTCAAACCTCCCCCGAAACTTTATGAACAAAATGGCTCTATTTATGATTCAAACAATATAAAACTTAAGATACAAGTACAAATTAAGGGGCTGTGTTACCATAAAAAGCACTTCAGAGAGCTTCTAGAACTGTTTATAAATTATAATTATTTCTAGCTTCCAAAGATT
This sequence comes from Timema shepardi, assembly GCA_902151425.1. Taxonomy (NCBI): domain Eukaryota; kingdom Metazoa; phylum Arthropoda; class Insecta; order Phasmatodea; family Timematidae; genus Timema; species Timema shepardi. Next base: position 110,415 of record CABFVX010001469.1, on the reverse strand, counting down.
GGGGGATGTACCCACCAACCCCCCTTACCCCCCTGAAATTATTGTCTGGCTACGGCCTTGCAAATAAATAAATAAATTTAAAAACACAGTTGCCTAAAAGCTTGGTTCAAGGCTTGATTATCACCCAAAATTACAACAACAAAAAAGGAGCCTCCTTTTTAAACATTATCCTTCTTATACTCTCTTTTGATACTTGGAATTTTTTCTAATTTCTAAATGCTTAGAGTTGTGAAAAACACTTGTTCCCTCCCTCTCCCCAAAATATATTTCATGAAACGCCCCTGTTAATCCCTCAGGGCGGAACGGACTTAGGCTATATATTTCCTGTTAAAACTCAATCAACTTTTGGTACTCGAATATTCTGTTTTGAACTGTTAACTGTCAACTGTTAAATTTTCCCTTATATCTTATTTGACCTCCAAATCAACTGTAAATCCAAAGAGTAACCACCATATACATTTCAATCTTAGATTCAAAGAGAAATTATGTTTTGATCTGGTTGGCTGTTTCCTATCCATACGAGTATAAGTAGGTAAAAAGTAATAGTGTTTCTTTGACAAATAAAAACACATATTTCACATCTTTATTTAATTTGATCTTACATTTATATAAATAAATATTTAAACAAATAGATGACTTCTTCAATTAAAAGTCTGAGCTCCAAAGTAGCAAAGGAAATAATCATACAAATAAAATATGTATATTTGTGTGTAAATGCTGTAACTTAAAGAAGAATAAACTTGGCATAAGTACTTAGGGATTTAATATGTATAGTAAGGTGTGTTTTTACTATTAGGTTGTAACCATATTAAGACCCTTAAGCTTTAGGCCACTTAATTGTTGGTCAAATATAAGAATCATCGTAAATATTAACATGAATTAATGACGCCGATAGATATATTTATTACTACATTCAGTGAAGTATATTACTATCAAGTACCGTACAAGGCGCAATGTAAGTGCTACAAATTATTAACATTGTAACACACTTGACATCGCTTGTTACTATTTATATAAAAGATCGTAATACACGAAGGTAACAATATTGTCATCTTATCATTTGTCTACGTATAATTAGATTGAATAGTGGTATCCCAAAATTTTACTCGCCCTTTCAAAACATGTTTGTCTTCTAAGGGTTGTGAGCAGGTGTGGTCGGAAGCCGACAGTAAACAACACCCCTATCCCCCCGCCGCTAGATGCCTCTAGGATAGGATCGATACCGGTCATTGTGCCCGAGGCAACCTTCACAGAACCCCTCACTTCAAGGACCAATTGCGAACTGCCTCGAGTTTTGGGTTGAGTGTGCTAGCGTTTTGACTCAACGAGTTGAATACTTCTTTTTCTTTGTTGGCCTCCATGCTTCACTTTGATTGGTCGTAATTTAAATCAAAAGTAATTGTGCAAATAATATATGGGGAAAACAACTTATATCTCGAGCTATTAAATGTGTCTTGATATTTAAATTAGTTCCAAAAATCGATTTAAATTTAATCTCGCTGGTTTTTATCAATGTTTACAGATTATAATCGCACCGTACCATGTAGTAATTGGTGTATAAAGTAGATATTAATTATATGATTTATACGCTCCATAATACCTCTTTATAGTATCCGTATAATTTACAAATTCACCCTGATAGGGATCGATGATGAAAATATAAATCTAGGAGAAATGTCACCGCATTTGCCTGGAGAGATAGAGCAAACATTCAGCAAACAAAAACTCTCGAGTACACCGGGATGGGTTTCGAGCCCTGACCTCCCCGTCCACAGCACGTCAGAAATGACCTGTGCCTCTATCTCCAGTAAAAGCTACAAACATAATTATTATATATTTTGTTTCAATTGATAAGCTTTCAGGGTTAATGTTTAATTAGTTGAAAAAATTACACTTGGATATGGTAATCGAATTCGGGATTTCTTACTTTGTCAACTAAATAAAGATGATTGGTGTTAAATATTACCTATTGTGTAGGCCTACTATGTCAACTAGTTAAATAATCATTCATATTTAAGTTTTTTCTTATTTATATGACTATTTCCATTCTATCTATCCTCATTTTTATGTATAAAATTAATGTGATGTTTCACACTTGTCTGGTCTGGTTATCACGATTGATTGATTTTCACCGAAGAGCTCAAATATCTGTTAGCATGCCTGACCCAGAAGATCTGAAAATTCGTTGCGGCTGTTTTAATGTTGGATTCTCTTATAAAAGCACAGCAAAGTATTCTGTGGATTCCAAAATAACCTCGAGTCTTTTGAAACGAAGAAGTGTGTTGATTGAAACTAAAAATAAGTGTGAAGACACTGTTTTTACTCCGCCGTATCGTTTCTCCAGAGTCAACTGTCCAAGTGCTCTAAAAAGTGACCAGGTAAGTGACCTGCTAGATTTATATGATTTGGAGACCTGATAAAACATTCCAAAGTCTTCTAAAATGCAATGATCCTTACCTCAGACGCTCTTTGCTGTAAACTTTGTGAGATATAAAAAGGCGCGAAGCCGTTTGAAAACGTAAATATACTTCGACAGCCGGGATCAATCCCCTGGCTTGCGTGATGAGACCCACTGTGTACTTGAGTAATGTGATTTATTTTGTGATGGTGTAGCTTGGCCTAGTATTGATGAGATTAATGGATGCAATATTCAGAACGGAATAGGTCATGGATGAACTAGAAGAGGATACTTCACTTCCTAATCTCACCGAGTGAATGTAGGTGTCATTACTGTGATTATTTTTCCTCGCCAACTGCTGGAGATGCCACTACTGTGCTTCCTAAGTTCTCACCACCTAATCACGTAGGTGTCACCTGATTATTGAGGTCACACAAATAGCTGTCAGTGACACCAATAAAACTGTGACTATACGTTTTACTTTCCCGTGTTCTTCATTTTAAAATATTAAGTAGCCTGCTTTATTATCACTGGGACTTGCTGTTCCAATTAAGATAAATATGAATTAACCACAAGTTTGTGCTTTGTTCTGTTACCAGAATACTCTTAATGGTTTAATTTAAGGTAATAGTAACTGTACAAGTATGTGCTTAAGAGGAGGAGATTGAAACAAGTCATATTGCAGTCAGTGTGTTAGCAGGTTCAGCGCCACTAGAGTTGCAACAAGTGCAATATTTTAGGGTGATCCATTTGAAATGACATAAGACTACAATGATATTATTATTATTATTATTATTAGCACCGCGTCTTACTACCTTTACGGGTTGTACACACTTACGCTAATGTGTAATGGTAGGGTGAGAGTGAGATGAAATGTAGAGCCTACAATGTAACGTGGGATTCGAACCACGGTGCAGGCCTGGCATTCCACACATTCACCAGTTGTTATTAATACACGTCTTGTCAGAGGTGAAGGAAGGGTTTGGCAATCAGATAAATCTTTGCTAGGACCGAGGATTGAGCCCCAGACCCACAGCACAGAAGTCTGACAACTTACCCTTAGACAGCCAGGTCTCCCAGTGATGTAATTGGTAAGAATTAAGGCAGCACAGTAGTGGCACCTACCATTTTAACCTGGAGGCTGTGGGTCTGTGAGCGAGGGCAGTAAATATATGGTTCGTGTGAGGACACCATCTTGTGGTTGAGTGGCCCGGGGTGCTGCTCTTAGGGGGAAACTAGACGTAGTCTTTTAGGCTTTCATGCAACCAGCACCAGTTGCGTAAAGTGAACAGAATAAGTCGAGTGGAATTTAAGGATTCTTACAAACATTTTCCCAGCGTAGAGGTGAACATTTCCGGTAAATTGTCGATTAAAAAAGATAAGTGAGCCCCAGAAAAGAAGATGTATTCATAAAGGCTCTGATTATAATATTGATAAGTTAACATATCTGTTCTATGGAAGACCCCACATTAGGGACACATTCTACCACAAATCGCTGTAGTTGATTCGTGAGTGTGAGAACAGAACTGGAATATCTGTTATTTCGTTATTGTAATTTATATGATAATGTTTCTGGTGTTAACATCCTTGGTATAAATATATCTAAACTGAAGGTTAAACTTTAGAACTTGGGCTACCTCAAATGAAGTAATTATATTTAAATAGGCGTGAAATGGTCTGGATGGTCTGTGGATGAAACCTCTCCTCGGTATACGTGGTACTGCCCTGCCACATCTCCCGGGGGTATATTCCGGAGCACTTGACGTGCGGCTGCCCCGGAGCAGCGTGTTCTCCTGATGTCGTTGCTCCGTGGATCAGAGGAGCAACAGGATCCATCATGGCGGGGAGTCCCTGTATTGATTACACCAGCCAGGAGAGGGGGACTCTCCCACCCAACACACAACCTCGCACATGTCTCCCTCCACACCTCCATCAAGGCGACATGCAGTGAGTAGGGGGGCAGCACGGGACGGTCACAAAAATGTTTCTTGATCCGGAAATAATTCATGGTGTAGACTGTGGACTATTGGGACTTGGAGAGTGGGAACGTGCACTAAATTCCAGGTAGAATAGTCTGGTTTTCCAAGGACCTGGAGGTCAGATTTCGGATCTAGACTGGGTGTAAAGAAGGTTTTTTTTTTACCTAAATACTTCCAATCTTCCTCCACGCAAATTCGAAAACATTTCCACCCCAGCAAAGTAATTAAACGCAGATATCCCGTAATATTAGTAAGACGCTATGGGGTGAGGGAGGGGGAAACTTCTAGGATTGTGAATGATTTTCACTTGTAGCTTGGTCTGCCATTTTATACGATATAAATACATCAGTGAACCCACCATGACACGAACCAAATATTCTAAGTCCTAAGCCCTAGGCCCCAGATTTCTCACCCACGGCCAAGGTCCTGATCGATTTGTAATATTCCTTACTAAAAACAAGGTCCACTTCGTTGTGTATGAAGGGACATGGTCCTTAGTAGGTACAGGGGTATATTAGGCTACTCCACATATACTTCATTCACGGTAGGAGTTTACCTCTGAAAGGTCTTTTTTCTTACCAATATCCTACTATATAATAGATTTCTGGTAGGGAAAAAAGTCCTTTCATAGGTAAACTCCTACCGTGAACGAACTTTAGTTATATTGTTGTATGGAGTCGGTATCGTCAATGATAGTTGCTGGGTTAGGTTAAATTGTCCCACCAAACTATGCTGTTAAATGGAACTATACCCTGATTTTTGTTGGAAGAACAGTAGAGAAAATTAAATAATATTTTATTGTGGTCAACTTTGATAACATTTTACCATATTATTAGTGTTATTTTATAGGTATTGGTAATATCCATCAAAAGTAACAGCTGCAGATAACATAACTTGACGTATGAATCTATTAAACTTGTTTTGGTAACTTTAGTAACTAACTTCTACTGTTCTTCCTACCAAAATCATAAGATAGTAACATTACTAGTAGGTGCAGGTCTAGGCTAAAGTGACCCACATACTTTGTTGAAGGAATAATGATCATCACAAATATTCGCAGGTCTAAGTTTTTTTCCTGCAGATCATTTATATTGTATGGAATAATAACTAATGAATCTAATAGATACAGAGGTAGTCTTAACTGTATTATCTAGGATTAAAGAACGTTAATAGGTATATGTTTATTGTAAAAGAGTGTAGCTACCTTCTGTACTATCGGTACTTTATACATGTACATCTGGCCAAAGCTTATCTATCCTTGTCATGGTCTTGTAATCAGATCAGTTGACACTAGCTTCTCCCTGCAGGGAAGCTTCTAATGTCATCTATTTTAGATTAACAGCTAGCTCGATAGTGTTTTCTGACCAGAGTACCCGCCATAAAACCCACCCTCAGCGTGTAGTTGTGGCCACCACAGCCAGAGAGACCTCAACTACTGTTTTTATGACGTCGGGAACCGAGTTACAATGGCGTACTACATAATATATTCACCGGTTAACAAAAATTATATTTAGATTGTTGCTTCTGTATTGGAAAACTGTGAGTTTTTAAATGATAAAACCTTGACCTAAATGCTTTTTTTTTAGTAATGACTTGGGAGATTTGGATAAATTGCTATCAAAACAAATAATTGTCGTTTTCATAAATAGTGGCTATCTCTATGAATATATTTGATTTATTTTTCCCCCATCCTCGGTGTATAGACTCTTTTTCAAATTTATTTTTATGACAGTTGATTGGGTAGAACTCCAGGAATCATGTCGGAAGAATCACTTCACGAATATAAACTTGAATAAATCTCCAAAGTAAACATTATTACGATAGAATTATATATTTTTTAGGTATTTAACGTGCGCTTTCGGAACCGATCGATCATATCAGCATACGCCTTATATACTAACATAAGTCTATAGCATACACAACCCATCTTTCAGCCGTTAGTTCATCACTGTGAAAGGGTAAACCCACATTTCACCAATGATATATTTTTCAGCCATGTTGAGAATCAAACCTGGGGTTCTTATATCAATAGAAAGACTGACTGACTGAGCTAAGGGGTCGGACAACATTACTATGAAATCTCTCCTTAGCGCACTTGACTATCGTTTAATCAGGTACTTTCAAATTCGCTAAAACAAGATTTCACCACATGCTTATTAATCTGTGGCCTGGTAAAGGCAACAAAATAATATATATTTTTTCTTCATGATCATCCTTGATTAGTTTGTTGGTAACAAATGTAGGTCTCGAAATAATTGATAGAACCCTATTTAAAAGGTGTCACTTGGAATTGAACCAAGAGACTGTCAATTTAACTGTAAACTTATGCTTTGGTGTAGGATATGTAGTGATTTAAGATCTTTAATGGCATATCCTCGATTATCCGAGGTAATTGGGGCTACGATCACCTCGTAAACCCAAAAACTCAGTCGAGAATCGATATTTATTGCTTATGTTATGACCACTCTTTTGCGTTTTACTGAGCTAGACCTAAATTTAGCGCCATTTTATTAGAATTGGATGAAAGCTACTAGGTGAATTCTTGAATGTAGTTTACTTTCACAAAATCAAATTATATGCCATAAAACAGTTGCAGTTAACGTTTAACGATTTAGCCTCAAAGCACAATGTGACGAAAGATAAGAAACAAAAAATGTATCGATCCACGTCGATTGTGATACCACTCGTCACCATAGCTGTTACTTGACTTTTGTGAACTAGATACTGCTTGTGATTCGGTTGATAGATAGATACCTCAGTTATTAGAGGCGTTGTTAATTAAAGTTCTACTGAAAGCCTACATCTAGATTACTAGGTTAGATATTGCTAGATTAGATGTTGCTGTTCTAAGTTAGATGTTGCTGTGCTAAGCTAAGTTAGTTTTCAAGTCATTTGCAGATATAATTTATAACCTTTTATTGTAAAAGTTAAACATAAAATGCCAAAATAAAACCTATTGTTAGTAATAAGCCCGTATGGTTAAGGTTAGTTTGTGGTTATCCCCTTATTTACTTGAATATATTCCCTGAAAGCAGTTTTAAAATGGCTTGAGTGCCTCTTAGCGACCACGCGCAATGTTGCCCCCAACCTGCGTGCAACATGGCGATGTACAAGTACCTTCCTGAGATGGGGTATTCAACTCGCGGGTCGTGACGCCAGCAGGACAGGAAGGCTCGCCGGGACCGCCGAGCAGAGCTACAAGCAAGGGAACATATGCTCAAATGGGGTCACATCATGGGCCCACTTGACTTCCACGATATGTAAGGAGAGGGAGAACATAGGGATATGGGAAGTGCGGATGTAACGTTTACACATCAAAACATACAGTAGACACATTTCAGCACCAAACTGGCAAGTTCATCTCATTAGATGGCACGCAATCTGGAAGATAAAATTTGCTGTCCATTGAGTAGGCCTACCATTTTCCATGCCCAAGTCTGGTTTTGTACAAACTATACACCACATTGGAATACATATATATTATGATATAATATATAAAATATATAATAATATACATAATGTATAATTATATATAATATATACATATATATTGTATAATTATATATAATATATACATATATATGGTATATCATGTATTACTACTCGTCCGTGCTTACACTAATGAAATAAGGACGAGGAAAGTATATTTAGAGGATATGTATCCGCATTTGCATGTAAGGTGCGTGGTCCATCATCAGTGAACCAGTCTACGGTGAAAATGATGCCTCAGACCGTGCGATCATCGTGGTTGGCCATGAATATATACATTGTAATATAATTATGATTCAAAATTATATTTCATAACCTATTTTGTAAGCCTATCCATTGTTAGCACGATTGTAATGTAGCTCGAGATTAATCTTCTTAGTATGGTATGTAAATAACTTAAATAGTACACAGATATTCACAAAATGAGAAGCTAAGATTCATTATATGTCCTCAATAAGAACATAATATTTTTTTTTACTTAATAAATAGATATATCTGTGCCATTTTTATGTAAGTCAATTAATAAAATAACAGTTTTTTTAACACGTGTAGCTAACTGGGTAGAGATAAACATTAGTAGGAAAGAGGCCGGTAGAGTTGACTTATTGTCAGTGAGCTTGTGTAACCAGTAGGAAATTCTGAGTAATACGTTATGGCTTCATTTTATAACAAGTCAAACTATGTCTGGAAATCCCTTCCACATTATGGCTTAGTTTAAAAAAAATCCCCCAAATCCCCCAAACGTCAATACGCCATTTTGTGACAAGTCAAATTCTACCTTGAAATCCCCCACATATGGTGCCATTCGATATCAAGTCAAATTGTGCCTTAATATCCCGCTTAATTTATGTCGTAATTTGTTGATAGACAAATTTTGCCTCGTAATCCCCCTCGCCTTATGCCATAATTTGGGGAAAGTCAAATTCTGCCTTGATATACCTCACACAATAATACAACATTTTGTACCCCGCCTATATTTACTAAACTGCCAACAGCAGTAGATTTGGAGTAGAGCAGAAAGAAAGATTTCATCGGGGTATCTCACATGGTCAGTGTCGGGAAACAATAACTACTCATAGAAAATGTTCAAATTAGTTGTCTTGTTTAGGAAGATAGAACTACAATTCATATTTGTAGAATGCTGGTTGACTTTCTTCTATATTATGTTGGGAAGGTTGACTTCAATTTAAAACAAACAAAACATAATAAACGCGAATTTTTATCGATTAAATTTACTTCCGATCAGACACTTCACATAAACAAAAGATCACTCTTCACTTATTAGATAAACAGAAGCAAACCAAGACAATAGATATGTTATTGCTCCTGAACCATTTCACCAGGTTTGTTTAGTATCGCAAACTCCGCAAACACGCCTAGAGGAGAAGACGCATCAAGAGGGGAAATGTATAGTACTAGTAATCGCTGATTAATTAGCTTGTCTCTCATGCGATTCTCCTTAATTGGTTACAAAAACCCAGATAAACTAAAAATAGAACTGAACTTTGGTTAAGAACAAAAATAATAATAAGTTTGCTAAATTTACTGCTCTCCCAGCAATAGTTTTACAGAAAGTAATTTAATTTAAAAAGTAAAGGGGCTAAAACTAAATTATTTGAATTGAAATTTAGTAAATAAAGTGCTTACAACGTTGGTCTAATTAAAATATTAATTATTCAGGCTTAATAATGATTAAGACATTAAGAGGTACTTTTATGATAATTACTTAAATATAAAGACAATTAAATATTGTTATATGAACGTGAATCATATCAGTTATAATTGGTTCCAAATAAAGGTAGGCCTACAATATTTTCAAATCTTGATACCAAGTAAGTTAACTGTGAGAATTCTTCTTTAAACTTAAATTTACGGTAGATATTGACCTAACTTACTGAGATTTACAATTAACTTTCACCATTATATAAATGAGGCATTCAATGTGCACTTTCTGAGCCTACTTAATATATCAGCATATGACTGAAAGTGGAAACCCACATTTCACCAATGATAGATTTTCGAACATGCCTGGAATATAACTCAGGACCCTATTGGTAGACACGCTACTGACTGTTCTAAAGTATCAGACTATAGGCACTATATGTCCTAGATTGATAAGCCAAAGCTTCCTGATAAATATGCTTAACACCATAGTAACATAGTAAAACTGTTTTACAGTAAATCATTATTTTAAATTAGAATCATACAGAATTATGTCGATGAGGATAAGTTATTATTAACTGATAAACTGAATATGGGTGGGGGTGAATGTTAATAACAATTAAACATAAATTATCCCAAAAATAAAAGGGTAACCTTAACATTAACAATAAAGTGATTTATGTTATGTATATAAATAAACAAACAAAATGGACATCTAAAATGTTTAAGAGCTAGAGGTACAAAATCCCAACCATTTTACACTTGAGTCTGGCCCGGGAGGTTGGTTTCCCCCACCCCCTCCATTTTCTACCTTTTTTATACAGGGTTTATATCGTGGGGAGGGGATTTAGGGGAAAAGAGGGGAACACACTCATTGATCCACGAAAGGAAATTGAAATAAAATACCTTTATTTTCTCTTTGTCTTGGAGACTTTAAACATTATATTATGGCCTTTGGATATTATAAGACCTAGTTTCAATTTCAATTCAATAAATATCACTAGCTTGATGAAATAACATACGTTTTGTGTTATTTTTATTATTAACTATTGTTATTTATTTATTCGAAATACTTAACGTGCAATTTCTGAACCAATTTAATTATATAACATACACAACACCCAGTCCACCAACTGTCAATTATTCATCACTGTGAAAGGGGAGACCCCCCATTTTAAATTATGTTACATTTTTTTGTATTTGTGGGAATCGAAGCCGGTACTTTAAGTTCAGTAGACAGATGCGCTACTAAATGAGCTAAAATATCGTTCCTTATTATTGTTTTTCTTATCATCTTAATCATCATTATCATCATCATTAGTAGTAGTAGTAGTAGTGAAATTGATACGCGCAGTAATAATAATAAGTTTAGTTTTACTGGAAATATACTTTTTTCGGGCAGAGTTAGAGTGTTCCGTCTTATTCGGGAAGAGTGGGTTCATTCTGCAGCCGATGGATGACATTAGGAGTGATTATTTCCCTACAATGTGGTTTATCATTCTATATTCAAGCAAATGCCAGCACATTTACTTAAAATCACACTTTACAATTACACAACACGTGATAGACTACATTAATTAATAATAATAATAATAATAATAATAATAATAATAATAATAATAAACATTAAGACTTTGGCACATAAATATACAATAAATATATGATATTCGGAAAATAATCGCCTGCTATTTATTTCGATACCAACACCTAATGTAATCGAGAATTTTCTGCCATTACGAGTTCGGTATCGACACTTTTCTTTTGATACAAGAGATGATCAAAGTATCGATATTTTTCTTCCCCCCCCCCTCCTCCCACCTTATTTTCATTCCTACTTATGGCTTGACAATGATTTCGGGATTGGTTTTGTTACTCACAGTCCAGAACAATGGTTCTCACACTGTGGTCATATGGTATGAATGGTATGACACAATAGTGTTTGCTTTCTCAAACAGTATATATTGTAGTTTAAGATTAAATTTTCAAACATAAGTAATCGGTAGTTTAACCTCAAATAATATTTATTGTACCATCATGTAAATAATCCCCAAATATCAATTTTAAACAAAATGTCAATTTTCGAGAATTACCCAACATTACACTATTATTTATTTGAGGGCTTCAATCAAGATCAAAACTACACCCTGAAGACAGACAAAATTATTTTTAGGTTAATGGGCAAGGAATGACAGTTGTAATATCGAGAAGGTGCACCCTCATTTTCAGGTAAGTGTAATTTTTCCATTTACGGATAAGATATGGGATATGGTTATATCTGTAACTTAATTAACCTAAGTGTCTAAAAAATCCAGTTTTAGAGTGGACTTTGACACAACTGACAGCTGATTTCGACTTTCTTCTTTTTTTTAGTACCCTTTAGAATTAAATGCTTCTGCACTAATTACGCTAAGGGGTTAGGGATGAGTCAGGTGTAATATTGAGAAAGTGCACACTCATTTGCGGGCAGAGAGTGGAAAACCATTTAGGGGAAACTCTTCTAAGTTCACCCAACTGGAATTTAACTCAGGGTAATAAATTATATAAACCTAACTATAACCTTGGATCGAACACCTATCTCCCTGTCCTCGGCAGCCAAGTCTACTTCTAGGGTAGCGCGTTAGACCGTGCGGTTACCGAGGTGGGCGATTTCGACTTTCAACTCTTCTGCTACCCTTCCCTTCCTTTGTAGGCAGTGACAGATTACCAGAATCCAGAAAATCAGTTGATTTTATCTTAGTTAAACGGTCTAACTCGTGACTCTCGCAATAGACAAAACTGCCATGGATGGGAAGATCGCGGTTCGAATATCGTTCAGGTGAAATGAGGGTGCTGGATAAACAGCATACCCAAGCTGATATTTGCTATAAACTCGGCTATGTTCACACTTGGTAGTAAAAATAATGTAATAACCTCTGTTTGTCACCATGTTGTGTTTTACCACATATTCCGTTTATCAAAGATCCGCACAGTGTACTAGCCAGTAGCTCCTAACCTAAACACCCTCCTTAGTTTGAAGATCTTTTTAGAGATTATTAAAATAAACTTAATCTAGCCAATATTAATAAGAGTTTGCAATGCACCCAGGATAACAGTGAAATTAGCTCCCCTCCCTCCCCACCAGTGTCCCTTAGTTCAACCCTCTATTTCCCCTTGGTACCCTAACCCCCAGACCCAATGGGGAAAGTGAAGGTGTCAAATTTTATTATATACCTGTCGCAAATATAGCAAGATAGGCCCTACCTGTATCACAAAAATATTGATATTAATAATTATTTTTGCACCGCGTTTACCACCCGTTTGGGTTATACGCTTATGTATTCGTTACGCTAACGGATTAAGGATGAGGTAGATGTAATTTAGAAGAAGTGCACCAAGCATTTGCATGGAAAGAGAGTGAAAAACCAATATATAAGTACAGAGTGATGTTTGTAGTCAATGCCTCCTTAGGTATCCATTTTAATCAGAATGGTTTATGCAGTTTTTGAAATATTTGTAATTCAAAAATAATACCCATTAGTAAACTACTCTTAAAAATAGGTTTGTCTCAAAACCAAGACTAGAGTGCTATTTATGTCAATGCCTCCTTAGGTATCAATTTTAATCAAAATCATTAGAGCCATTTTCGAAATATTTGAAATTTTTAAAAATTAGCCATCAGTAAACTACCCTTAATTTGAGGATTAGGGGCAAAATGAAAAAACACACCAGGGGCAATTAAGATATTACATCTAGATATCAAGTTTGAACAAAGTCCATCAACCCGTTTCGGAGCTCTGTTTGGAGACAGATAGACAGAATTTTAAAGGCTTTTTTTTTCGTTCTAGTTTAGAAATAATGTCAAAATTAATAAAAATCTTGTTGGATTTTTTTTAGCTACATGAAAACAATACTTTCGTTTTCAGAGACGAGAAAGTAAAAACAGCGTGGGGAAAAAAGGCTAGCTTGAATAAACTTATTGCATTAAGCTTCCTAGACCCGCAGTAGTATTATAAATAAATGAATGAAAATTAAATATTAAGTCCAGTTGGGGTTAGGTCCAGTGAAGTTAGGTCTAATTCAATATATTTTTTTGTAAGAACTTTGGATATACTTTGTTCTGCGAGCAGGTCAGATTCATCCACCCCCTCACCCCTCCCTGTTCAGTCTTGAGGTGGTCATTGTTGGACAATATTTAAAGAGTGAGGCTCCCCCCGTCCCGAAAGAAAATCCTGGATACGGGCCTGCCCTGCATCCGAAATAGTGATTTTTGTAATGCCGTCTTTAAAAAGTATAAGCAGCTTGAAAGACACCAAAAACACATGCAATTATAGCTGAGTAAATTACTCTATGACCTATGAATCGCGAATAGTTTGCAAAAGTAAATATTCTCGTTTTATCCCCTTCTCTGGACTAGGAGGGGTGGCTTAGCGGCTGAGCCAGGTGTGTTTCACTTTTTATTCTCCGCTTTTGAGATTTTCACTGCTTGACTACATCTTTACGTTTTAAGGTGCGGCAGAAGGGAGCGCGAGTAATTTTACAGTTTTTATAGAATTGCATTATTTTGGCCAAAATAAATAAAATATTTCTCCAGTAGCAACGTAGAGTTTAGTTTTCTTCACATGATAATATCAACAGATCTTGAATATATGTCAAGAGTGTACTGGAATTTTGTCAAAACATTTTAAATAAAGAGAAAAAGTGTTGACAAAATTCCATAACTCCCTTGAAAGATATTCAAGATCTGTTGATATTAGCATGTGCAGAAAACTAAACTCTACGTTTCTACTGGAGAAATATTTTATTTAGTTTAGCCAAAAAAATCCAATTCTATAAAAACTGTAAAAACACTTGCGCTCCCTTCTGCCGCACCTTAATGTGTCTGTGTTGTTCATTTATTGCAGTGCAAGCACCTGTGGTTCTATATTAGCAGGTGACTTGTACATATTTTTCTCACAATAATAATAGCCACATAGGTCGACTTGCAAGTTATCCATGTAAATTGTTGATTGTTGTAATTATTATCAATATATATAGCACCGCATCTTACTACTCGTGCAGGTTATACGCTTATGTATTATTTACTTTAATGGGTCAAGGATGTGAAAGGATGAGTTTTATAGGAAGTGGGCCCCGTATTTGCGTGGAGGGAGAGTGGAAAACCATTTATGAAAAACCACTCTCGGCTCACCCGACCGAGATTCTAACCTTGATCTCCCCGTACCCGGCAGCCAGGTCCAACACGGACTAGCGCGTTAGGCCACTCAGTCATCGAACCGGGTATGAGTATACTTATTTGAAGTAAAAGCAAGCATATCATCAATAAACACACAGTATTATAATATATTATCCTTTGGTGTAATATATTCACCTCCATTGTGTGGAGACAACTGGCTACTGATGATTCACGGTATACTCTGACAAACCACGGGGTAAAAATAATAATAATATTAAGAAAAGCAAACTTATCAATGGATTCGTCACTCCTTCAAAAGAAATGTGGCACTTAGCAATGCTGAAGTTGTGCCCTTATACTATTCAAACCCTGAAACTGATTATCTTGCCGCCCGCGTCCCTGTAAAACATGGCCTACAACTTAAAAAATCATGCTCCTGCGTGCAAAACTGACTTTAGTGCGATATTGCACCAATGGATATCACACCACTTGTAATATTGCACCAATGGATGTCGCACCACTTGTAGCTTGGCTATGACAAGTGGTGCGACATTACAAGTGGTGCTACATGGTATTTGATGCGACATTACAAGTGGTACTACATACAAGTGATGTGATATCCATTGGTGCGACCTGAACCTTTGTGCGTCGTTACAAGTGGTGCGACTTGTGGCCACCCGATAGAATATGTAGTATAGCTGTCAGATTAAGCTCTTCCTATAAAAAATTGGACTGTAAAATTGATATATGAACCGAATATAAATATTCAGTATTTATTACTTGATTTACATTTTCATTTTTAAAAAAAAGACCTACTTCAACAAGTAACAGGTAGGTAGTATATTAATGTGGGTGGTCCGCGTGTGAATTGGATGATTATCAAGTGGTCCGCGTGTACATCTAAAGGCGGGTATACACTAATGCGTATCCACGTAACATCTAGTTACGCTATACAGTGCAACACCATCCGATATCATCACTGCGTATCCATATTAAAACGGAGGACACGGGACTACGACACGTATCGAACTTGAGTGTTCAGTTCTAGTTATTCTGTATCAATGAGCACATCTCTGCGAATAGCAACAGCCTCTTACATTTTAATTCATTAATCGATTTTGAAAAAATAGGAAACGAAAATCGCCACGTTGGTGGGTATCAAAATTGTATGCAAGCAAGGAGGTCTACAGTGGAACCAGTTTATTGGCTGAATTAAAACTCCAGTCTCTCAGTGGATTGTACATAATCTCACCAGGATTCACCCAACTGATTTTGAGTTTTTATTATCTTCAAATGAGTACAACATTTCTAAACAAGATACTCATGTATGTTTCTATAAACCGTATGGTCTCCTCCTTAATCCACAATATTGGGCCAAAAATATAGTAATAACAACAATAATTGGGAGAAAAAACCATGCTAATAAAAACCAAATTCCTACACAAGGTTTCCTCTGGTCGTCCTGGACAGTAATGAGCGTGCAACGCGGTGAAATGGTAGCCCATCCACATGTTTCAACCTAGTGCCGTATCATTCCTTTGATGTGACGGAGAAAAACTGACAAATGGCCGATTGCCGATCGGGTCAGTTGCGTATATTTGATCACATTTGATACGAAACTTTGCAGCGATTTCCCGTCTCCACTGAAACGCAACAAATGGATACCCGCCCGAGTGGTCCTCGTGTACATCTAACGCTCATCAAGTGGTCTGCTAGTGGGAAAAGTTTGATAAACACTGATCTACAGCATCTGAATACTTTATTAATTTTGTGTGCACCGCGTCTTACTACCTGTCCGGGCTATCCGCATATTTGCACTGTTTAGGAAGAAATAATTTAGAAGAAATGTATCAGAATTTGCTTGAAGGGAGCGACCTTAGGTGGATTCAACCGGGATTCGAAACCCTGGTCTCTCCGTCACCAACAATCCCGACTAATGACAGAGTGACGCCATATACCATTCGACCTTTGATGAGGGTCATACTTGATTAAGACTCACTCACAACGAGGGGTAGGTGGATTAAGGTGTTCATATCGTTTTGTCGAGTTTCCCAATGACGAAGATGTCGGGGTTCGAATCCCGCCCGTATGTATTAAGGTTGATTTTTCCTAAATGGTTTACCATTCATCCACCATGTAATTTTTGGGTGCATTTCAAACTAAAATTCTACCTTCCATATCCCTAATCACCCGCCTCGTTGGCGTAGTTGGCTAACGCGCTTGTCGTATTGAGCTCTACTGCTGAGGACGGGGAGATCGAGGTTCGAATCTCGTTCGGGTGAACTGGGGTGGTTTTTCCTAAATGGTTTTCCATTCTCCCTCCACGCAAATGCGGTTTCACTTCCTCTAATTCAACCTTCCCAATTCCTAATCCATTAGAGTAATTAGTACTTAAAGCGTTATATATATATATATATCCCTAATCCATTTGTGTAAATAAGCGGATAGTCTAAATGAGTTGTGCGACGGGGAGCACGGTAAATATTAATATCAAGATGTCTGTGTTCAACTACCGGCAGTCCTTGGGAAATATTATTTATTCACTAAAGCAGGCATGTCAAATTTGAGCCCTGATCTATGGATCTGTGCTACCCGTCGAGGTTATAATGAACCAACACTTAATTAGGCCCGACTCTTCTTCTCACACATGGGACTGTACGGTGTCGGTGAGTAAGAAAGAGGTAGAGATAGATAGCGGGTGAGAGAGTGGAAGCAAACAGTGACCTGCTATGATAGTGACTCATCCTTGCTCCCCTATCGAGAAACTTAGCTGATAGCATTAGCCTAACAATCTCATTGTAGGGAACGCCCAAAACAATGCTACCAATGTACAGTTCGAGAGTATGCATCGTCGAACTTTTAAACATAACAGATGGGATGGAAGGGGTAAAGTGGTATTTTAACACTTGAAACTGGTACATTAATGCAGCCTTTCCCCTTCTCCCAAACGAGTTTGACACCCCTGTACTAAAGAGTAAATTAAAGTTAGGGTGTCTAATGTGAGTCCTCTTCATCAACGTAGTCCCATTCTTATATCTCAAGCGGTATCCCAGTGTCTTGATTCTAGAGCTACGTCGCAACGCTGGGGGGGAGGGGGGGAAGCGAGCTATTTAGGGCTCTGTTGAGAAACTAAAACTAAAGTAAACCATCTACCCTCCCCTCCTCACTCCACCGACCCATCTGCTGAGGGGACGAAGTTTACAGACGTGCTGGTCTTAAAATATTCTGTGAACATCTTCAGAGCGGAGCTGATTCAGACGCTCCTGAAACCATGCACCCGTGCCAGTGGGCATGCAGGCAGAGACGCAACCTTAATCTGGTATAGCTTAACAGGGGTGGGAAGGTCAGGGTTTGAATACCTGCTAAGCTACCCCTCCTTATCCACGCAACTGGGAGTACTTTTATTTGCATTCTACCCTCCTCATGTTAACCTTATTATTAGTGTAAATATACTTCAATTCTGGTAAGGCGTCGATGGATAATATATTAATTTTTTAAATTGGTATGACAAAATCGTATATAATTTCTCAAGTATATATTTTTAATTTCCGTAAATTTGTCATAAGTAAGATACCCCTAATTTTATATATTTATATATATATAAACTCAAAATTACGATTTTGCCTTCAATTATGACCACTTAACATCCACTTATCAAATTTGAGAAAAATCCCTCAAAAGTTTCGTCTGTATCCCCAGGTACAAACAGAGGTACATACAGACAGATATATACAGAGGTACATCTATACACAAATGGGGACAGATTGATTAATTACAGCGTCTCACTACCCGTTCGGGTTATACGCCTATTTACTAGTTACACTAATGGATTAGGGACTAGGAAGTCTTAATTGTGATTAAATGCACCCGAATTAGCATGGAGGGAAAGTGGAAAACCATTTAAGGAGAAAAAAACCTCAGTGCACCAGACCAGGACCAGACTCCAAACTCCCCGTCTTTGGGAGTCTAATCTAGCAAGAAAGTAGCACGTTAGACCACGTGGCCACTGAAGTGGGTAACTTTTTTTAAAGTTTAACTGCGCATACAACTTCAAGATCCATCACAATCTCGGGGTTGAAAATGTTCACGATTGCACTACTTTGAGAAAAATAAAGTTTTCAAATTGCTATTTTTTCCCCTTTAAAATGTTCTTTCTTTCATGGGTCTGATGTGTTTGGTGCCAACCTTGAGTCAAGAAATGTGCCACGATGTCCTCGAGAGCTCTGCTTGTCATTGAACTTGACTCCGCCCGGCCCAAAATAGACTCAGTTTCACTCCATATCAAGAGATAATGAACAGGGCTGAGGTCAAGTCCGACCTTTGACTGTTTACCCTCAATAAACTGTTCCGCCATGATTTTTAGGCTCCCGGCCGGACATTCACGTCTGCGGTTATTCTGGCCCACATAAACCTCACATTCCTTCCAACACAAGAGCGCTTTTTCAGTCCTGAATAAAAGTACGTCAATTTGAACTGGTCATGAATAATAATTGCCAAACAAAGAAATATCAATCAAAATTGTGCGTAATTTGGTATCAGTGCAGATACTCGTTTTCAGCTATGTTTAACTTACAAACGCATGCACAGAAAAAATACCAGTTGTTAAAGCCTAGTGCGCACTAGGAAACATTTCCCCGGAAACAATGTTTGCCAACATGTTGACCTTGTTTCAGAAACAGTTAGCCAACTGTCCCGCAATAGTTGGGCAATATTTTTTTCATTTTGCCTTTATGTTTAATTAATACACGTCTGTCAGAGGCGAAGGAAGGGTTTGGTAATCAGATAAATATGTTCCAGGACCGAGGATTGAACCCCGGACCCCTATCACAGAAGTCTGACATCTTACACCTAGACCACCATGTCACCCTATATCAGCTACTGATATCTCCTTTTATCATGTCGTGGTCAGCCGAAACAACTCTGGAACTGATTGAAATATTTCATACAAATACACTGTTGTGGGATGTGACAATTGAGGACTATAAAAATCACGTAAAACACAGGATGTTTTAATTTTTAAAAGTGGAAAGTTTTCAGTTAGTGTAAATGAGCACGATCCCACCACCGTTTTCTTCTTCTCTGTATCTTGAACAGCTCATAACTACATACAAAGCACAAGCCATAGCAGAATTCTAAACAGACATCTTTCACTCAACTGAACTCTGTATAGGAAACAAATATTTCATCTTTGTGATCTGGAGGCGAAATAATGTTTCTTTAATGTTTGCCAACAGTCTGTTTCCCATGCTGGCCAACAGTTGTGAAACAGTTGGGTAACAGTTGTGAAATAGTTTGGAACACAGTTGACCAACAGTTGGCCAATAATGTTTCCAAGTGCGTACTAAGCTTACATAAAAATGAAAATTGTACAGTGATTTTCCTGCTTTTCAAAAAAAAAGTAAAACAACACAATTTTGTTTAGGAAAAAAGTTTGATGGAGCTCAGGATTTTCTGTCTCGTTGTTTCTGTGACCGAGATCGCCCAAATAATCACGATTGTTTACCATCGCGTCACCTCATAGTTCATTTTGAATCATATCTCTTCGAGAAGGGGAGCTAGTTCAACAAATTCGGTTAGAATAATCGTTTAATCCGAACTATTCTTTCGTAACATACCATCTGTAGTATGTAATTATGACGCCATGTATAGAAACTGCATATAAAGAACACCAATGATACACGATGCAAGTGGTGCAATACCTCCTCCCACGAGTGAGCTCCTGGTCCTAGAGACAAGCGGTGCGTAGTCGTGAATGCGCACAGCACGTCAGGTTTATTATTTGCAAGGAATGCGCCGTCCACAGCTAAATCAGAGCGTGACTTACCCCTTCAGCCTTGGCACTCTTAACCTAAGGCCGGTGCAATAACATCAATTAAGATGGAAGGCGGTCCGGTCCGCTCCAAAGATTTAACAAAATTACTTTAAACCTCGGGAAAATGGGAGCACAATTCTAAAGCGCTAATAAGTTGTTTTTTTGTTTTTAATTGGGTTTGGTGCAATAACCAGCCATGTAAAAGGCACCAAACTTTCCAATCAAGTAAAAGAAAAGCCTGTAAAAATTATATATGTGTATTTATACACACATACATAATTCTTAGCACATCAAGTTTAATTTGCTTCTTCTACATGTTATATATATTAAATACATGTATATGTTTTTACATCTATTATTGTTTCCGGCCTGTGGCTCAGGTCAGTTTTTTTATTCAAGCCATATATTTACCACTACCGGCTTGCTAGACCTGTCCTAGCTTCATATGCATTATAATATAACTTAAGACTAGGACAGGTACAACATACAGTCCCTAACCATTAATTCATCACTGTTAAAGGGTAAACCCACATTTCACCAATAATAAAAGAAAACTCTGTGTATGTCGATAATCGAAGCCGGGACTCTTAACTCTATTTACAGACACGGTACTGACTGAGCTAAGTAGTCGGATCAAATTAATACATATATATATATACTGTGTATGTATTAAACTCTCTCTATTAAAATATGTATCAAACTATAAAATAAGAAAACTAGTGCGATGACAAGCAAGCATAACTGGGATTCGAATCCCGATCTCCCCGTAAGTGACAGTACAGTCTATTGCGAGAATGACGCCCTATCTATGAAACATTAGCCGATAACTTTAACAAAGCAGCAAGAGAATCCATAGATTATATTTTTTAATATTATTTAAAATTACACTAAAAGAAAAAAAATCAATGAAAAATAATTTCTACTTAATTGGCATTTATATAGTGATTTATTTTAATTTTATGCAGCACTATGCTCATTCTTTTGATATTTACACTTTATGTTATGTCTACTGGTAGTCATGGTTAACTGATTTTTTATATTTGGTTCAATAAATTTATTATTTGAAAAATGATTTGCTAATGGCTTTAGAATATTTTAAAATAATCTTTCTCACACTGTTTTTATTCAAGAGATTGCAATTTTGGGAGAGTTCCTAACTAAAAATGTTATAAACAAGTTTTGTTAAACTATTAATATACATACACAATAAAATCTACTCAATCTAAACATCATCCTAGTATCTATAACTCTATTATTAAATATAAGTTCATTTCTTTCTTATAATTAGGTGTTTTGGAACTCAGCCATTCTATATAAATTATTTGTATTGTTGAAAATATTTATCCGCAAACGCTATATTTACACTACTATCCTTAAAATTAAGGTACACTCAAAATAAATACCATACAGACTATAAATACACATTTTGGTTTTATTAGTCACTAAAATAAGAATTAGATGTTTTATTGAAATTTGTGAAAATTATTTTGCTTTAAAATGTGTAAGCTTTGTTTCCCATCAACCCGATGATCGAATAATCAATAAATTTATTGGATATAATGGATTATATTGGCAATCATCTCCTATTTACTAATGGTGCAACAGATAATAAGGTTGAAATAGTGATTAAAATTCCATTTACATTTGATCCGTGATCAAAGCCTTGGATATTTTTAAGCAACTGGCTCTAAATATTGTTTATAAAAATATTTGTAGCTACTTACAAGGCTAATTACTCGACTGCAATATTGTAAAAGTTTAAAAAAAAGGATATTTGTACCCACAATGCAAAGCAGTAATATGAAGTCATGTAAATTTATCATCAAGGTGATTTTAACAAACCAGAATTTGGGGCTTATAAATCATAGGAATGGATAATCAAAATTGCTTCTTGTTTCAAACACATCAAAGTTCCAAAGATATTCTAATATGTACTGTAATTTCTTTGGTGTAGCAAAAAAAAAAAGATCTTTATTTGTTTTGGATCAAATTTGTTTGGAACTAGAATTTACAACAATTTCTCAAACTATTTTTATTAATTAGTAAGCTAAAATAGGTGGGAGGGCAGATTTTGTATTTTTGCCGAGTTCCTTGCTTCAATCAACAGCCAATCGGTGTCGACTAACTACGTATTTTAAAATGTTTAAGTAACGGCATTTCTGTTTTATATTAAATAAATGTAATTCATAACGTCTTCCAGTTTTTACACTCTCCTCGTCCTGGCTTGTGTTCTTAAAAGAGTATATAATTTGCGGATAACCCGGACAGGTAGTATGGCCCGTGGCACAGAAGCCTACACAATTTGTAAGAAATAATTATTATTTGGTTGTGTGTGGTAGAAGCATGCACTGACTTCCAACTACCATTAGAAACTAACTCTAAATAGCTTCTGGAGGAAAACAAATTCCAGAAACTTTGAGAGGGATACCCAGAATGGACTCTAAAGGCATTCAACTAATAATAATAATAATAATAATAACAGTAATAATGCGGGGCATTTAACTAATAAAATATCCACGAGAAGACTACTTCACACGACTTATAGGGGCATCAAACTTTAAAAAAAACTTTCCGGTTGGCTTGAGGGTCTTCGCCCCCGCCCCTCCCCAAACTCCCCTTGATTTATGACATTTTGTTAACCACCCCATTATGTATTTTTTTTAATGTCTGCCGCTACTAGTCATGACAATTCCGACCTCTGTTTAAATTTACACAGCAATCAAGACAATATGGTTTATAGCTCACAATATTAAGAAGGATGACTAACACAATAGTACGGTATCTTAAATTATTATGACGCTACTGTTAAAAACAAATAAATAAGCTATACATTTAATTTGAAACTGTTCTTTTTTCCGTGCCTATAATCATTCATCAATTTAATACAAATTAATCTAATAAAATATAGTCGATACAAAACAAATGATATCATATGAAAATAAAAATTTAACACCATTTAGTCAAATGAATGTTTAAATGCAACCCAAAACTACCACGCAAAAATTAGCCCACCCCGTAATTCAAAAATAAATAACAATATGCACAGCAATTCACAATTCCTAGCATTTAATTTAACCGGGATGAGCGCATGCAAATTATTTACGCAAATTAGAATTAAACATGTCAAATTTAATTTTTATGAGTAGCAAGAAAAAATTCCAAAACTATCCAGGCACTACTTTTGTCGGCTTTCGACAGTTCAAATGGTTTTTAATGCAATAAAATTGGAATAAAAAAAGACGGTAGAGTTGTTTGTTTTTCTATGCTTTTTTCCATGGCCTAGTAAAATATTAACTATCAAAAATACGAAATATTAGAAGACAACAGAACTGGTTTCATTTACTAACAGGTTTTATTTAGCATTTTTGATCGTTATTATGTCACCATCCCCTAGAAAATATCGAGACAAACGACCATCCATGCCATTGCCGACCAAGGCCCAATGCAAGAGAGAGAAAGTGCAAGAAAAACTAGGTTTCTGATTGGCTGACGTCGATACGCTACCTTCATACACATCATACGAACCCTTTTTGAAATAGGACTGGACGCAGCCCATGGTGAGGAACACACACACACTAGAACACTTATTGCTCGCTACACATGTCAAGGGTAGGGTGCACACACGCACACACACGGCTCGCACGCGGCTCTACAGTGACTGAGATGAAGCTGGGATATACCCCCGTGTGGACCACTCCACCAGCCACGCTAGCGCCCCTGGCGGACAAGCACTCAACTGTATAGTCACATGGGCTGAACACCATACGTACATTCCTTATGTTTGTGCCAGTAATGACTATCAGCACTTTAATCTGACTAGACAGGATGAGGGTGGATAGAGTCAAAACAGACTATCATCACTTTAATCTGACTAGACAGGATGAGGGTGGATAGTGTCAGAACTGACTATCACCACTTTAATCTGACTAGACAGGATGAGGGTGGATAGTCAGAACAGACTATCACCACTTTAATCTGACTAGACAGGATGAGGGTGGATAGAGTCAGAACTGACTATCATCACTTTAATCTGACTAGACAGGATGAGGGTGGATAGAGTCAGAACTGACTATCACCACTTTAATCTGACCTGACAGGATGAGGGTGGATAGTGTCAGAACTGACTATCACCACTTTAATCTGACCTGACAGGATGAGGGTGGATAGTGTCAGAACTGACTATCACCACTTCAATCTGACCTGACAGGATGAGGGTGGATAGTGTCAGAACTGACTATCACCACTTCAATCTGACCTGACAGGATGAGGGTGGATAGTGTCAGAACTGACTATCACCACTTTAATCTGACCTGACAGGATGAGGGTGGATAGTGTCAGAACTGACTATCACCACTTTAATCTGACCTGACAGGATGAGGGTGGATAGTGTCAGAACTGACTATCACCACTTTAATCTGACCTGACAGGATGAGGGTGGATAGTGTCAGAACTGACTATCACCACTTTAATCTGACCTGACAGGATGAGGGTGGATAGTGTCAGAACTGACTATCACCACTTTAATCTGACCTGACAGGATGAGGGTGGATAGTGTCAGAACTGACTATCACCACTTTAATCTGACCTGACAGGATGAGGGTGGATAGTGTCAGAACTGACTATCACCACTTTAATCTGACCTGACAGGATGAGGGTGGATAGTGTCAGAACTGACTATCACCACTTTAATCTGACCTGACAGGATGAGGGTGGATAGTGTCAGAACTGACTATCACCACTTCAATCTGACCTGACAGGATGAGAGTGGATAGTGTCAGAACTGACTATCACCACTTCAATCTGACTAAACAGGATGAGGGTGGATAGAGTCAGAACTGACTATCACCACTTTAATCTGACCTGACAAGATGAGGGTGGATAGTGTCAGAACTGACTATCACCACTTTAATCTGACTAGACAGGATGAGGGTGGATAGAGTCAGAACTGACTATCACCACTTTAATCTGACCTGACAGGATGAGGGTGGATAGTGTCAGAACTGACTATCACCACTTTAATCTGATATCACCACTTTAATCTGACCTGACAGGATGAAGGTGGATAGAGTCAGAACAGACTATCAGCACTTTAATCTGACTAGACAGGATGAGGGTGGATAGAGTCAGAACAGACTACCACCACTTTAATCTGACTAGACAGGATGAGGGTGGATAGAGTCAGAACTGACTAGCACCACTTTAATCTGACCTGACAGGATGAGGGTAGATAGTGTCAGAACTGACTATCACCACTTTAATCTGACCTGACAGGATGAAGGTGGATAGAGTCAGAACAGACTATCAGCACTTTAATCTGACTAGACAGGATGATGGTGGATAGAGTCAGAACAGACTATCAGCACTTTAATCTGACTAGACAGGATGAGGGTGGATAGTGTCAGAACTGACTATCACCACTTCAATCTGACCTGACAGAATGAGGGTAGATAGTGTCAGAACTGACTACCACCACTTTAATCTGACTAGACAGGATGAAGGTGGATAGTATCAGAACTGATAATCAAACTTGTCTAACCTAACCGGATGAAAAGGGTGATGCCTGTTCTATCAGTACTTTGGTCTGACCTAGCAGCATGAAATTGGTGGTGGCTGGTGCCTGTTATAACATCACTTTAGCCTGACCTAACAGGATGAAGATGTTGGTGCCTGTTCTAACAGCACGTAAGTTTGACCTAACAAGATAAAGAGGGTGGTGCCAGCACTATCAGATCTTTATTCTGACCTAACAGCATGAAGAAGGTGATGCCTGTTTTATCAACACTTTAGTTTGACATAACAATTTGAGAGGGGCAGTTAGTGCCAGTTCAGACTATCAGTATCATTGTACTAGTATTTGTCTGGTAAAATTTACGAACAATGTCCCCATCTCTAGGTCAAAAACCAAGCCTCTAACATCTCTGTTAGTCGTCAACATGTTAACAGAAAAACTGTACCGTTGATTTTAAACTAAAATTACAATACTTTTTTCAAACAGAGAGTCTCCATCACGTTTTAATTTTGTAACAACTCACTCTCCCTCCAACAATTTTTTAAGGTGAATTGAACAATATTTTGAAAGTTAAAAAATTAAAGAAAGCTGTTTAGTTTTTTAATATTGATTGTGTTTTTTTCAAATATAACTTTTTTTACTAAAATAATAACTATTGGTGATTCATAAGGTTCGTTGAGGAGCAAGGGTGTTACATATCAACTCTCCTTTATTGTTGCTTAGTTGTGCGTACAGTACATCACTAGGTGTAGGGACCACAAAGCTGGATTTACATCAGCGGCACAGTCGCGATACAATCACGGTATAGTCACGATACGATACACTATACTATATCAAGGACAACGCTTCGACCTCGATACAGTCACGGTACAGCCTCGCTCTCACTACGATACTCTGAGATAATATTTTATTGTACCGTCATTGTAGCTGTATTGTATCGTATTGCCAATGGCGCTATAAGTGTGCTATCGAAAGAAGATTACACACAGTCTACTGCCACGGTTCAACACAGTGTTGACACTTGATAGTCTTAACCTTGGCCAAAAGAAAAGTAGTAATTATATATTCTCGGAATATTTCTTCTCGTCGTTCAAGATATGGGGACACATGATAGAAGAAACTCTCATTCCACTTGTTGACTCAGAATTATTATTATTATTATTATTATTATTATTATCATTATTATTAGCACCGCGTCTTTCTAACCGTTCGGGTTATACACACTTACACTAATGTTTAATGGTAGGGTGATTGTGAAATGAAATGGAGGACCTACAGTTTAACGTGGATTTGGATGCCTGGCATTCCACACATTCACAAGATGTGATTAATACACGTTTTGTCAAAGGTGAAGGAAGGGTTTGGCAATCAGATAAATCTATGCAGGAACCAAGGATTGAACCCCGGACCCCAGCACTGAAGTCTGACATCTTACCCCTAGACCACCAGGTCACCTCTCAGAGTTATTGGATGCATCCAAATTCGTCTCCTTTTTAAATGCAGATTTTCTTCCCTGTTCAATTTAACGAGCTTATCATCCAAAATAATTAGCTTAGAAACTGTCTCTAAATTTGAAAACTGCACATGCTTGATTCTATTCAGTACGTGTTACATGGATAGAGCACGACCACAACTGAAAGTTAATGAGTGGAAGTAGTTCGACCCTGTATCGAATGTTTATTGTTGTAAATGAGAGTGATCGCGGTCGTATCGTAGCTATACCGTCATCGTATCTTTAATGTATTGTGACAATAGGCCTATTGCTGAGGTAGATTGAGCCTTAAAGCTAACTAACAACAAATGCACCCGCATTTGAATCTAAATAAGATAGAGGCAACCACAGTTTGGATTTTAAAAAACCTGTGGAGGAAAACTATCCAATGCACCAGCTCGATATTCGAACCTTGACATCCCGATCAATGCCTTAAGCCACTCGTCCACTGCTAAGGGTATCTTCCTGACTATTTTAATAGTGATTGTATTTTACCTAGAATTAATATGTAGTGTGATACCGTGCATGCTCAGACAGGTCACGTGATCCTCAACAACTGATCAGTAGACAAAACAGTGACATGACACCGGCAATAACTTTACCCGATACTACATGCATAAGAGAAATGTTTCAAATATTTAAGTCAGTAAAAGTCAACCGCGTACACAACCAACTATCATGGTGATTAAATAAGGAACTATCATAAAAACTTGTGCGTAGTTCGGTACTAGCGTAGGTCATAGTTTTCACCGATGTTTAAGGCGGTAACTTAGAGGGCGCGAGAAAAGGTAAGTGTTTTTTCAGTTTTTATAGCAAAACAATTTTTTGGGTGAATAAATAAAAAATTTCTTCAGTACAAACATTAAGTTTAATTTTCTTCACAAGGTGATATCAACAGTTCTTAAATATCTATCAAGAGTGTCCCGAAATTTGATGACAACTTTTTCTTTTCGTTTAAGTTTGTCATTTAATGCCGCTATGCTCATGACAGATATTCAACAACTGATGATATCATCATGTGAAGAAAATAAAACTCTATGTTTCTACTGGATACATGTTTTGCCATAAAAACTACAAAAACACTGGCCTTTTCTCGCGTTTCCTACACCCCCACCCTTAGTACAAACGCGTGCGTGGAGGGGAGATAAATAGCTTATATTTACAAATTTAACAGTGCTTTCCTTGTCATTAAAACAAAAATAAATCGAAATATCTTTATTCAGAAAATTAGTTTAAGCTAAGTGTATTTTATAGATATAATATCAATCTTTCAAAAAAGAAACGCTGGATTGTTTCAAAATATGCATTATGCTTTTAGTTTTTACCTACACAAACAATTTTATGAAAGGAATCTTATTTTTGTTATGTGCATTAACTATTTCTAAAACAACAATGAAATTAATGGACGTGTGAAAACATGTATATTTCGTGCTAATTATCTGGTTATTTTGTGATTGTTGCCATAATTATTTAAATACAAATCTCTCTTCCAAATTAAGTACGGAAACATTGCCTGTGTGTATGAAGTATATACAGCCTTAGAGCAGCAATTTTCAACCTCTCTCAACCCACGCCACAATGAACAAGAAGCTAAAATTGTCAAGGCCCACCATGAGATTTTATCTAAAAAAACATTATAAAGAGTGTTTAAAAGTTTAATACTCGCGTTGGTGGCGACATGGTCTAAGGCGCTACTCTCGCAGTATACTGGATTGCCAGTTACGGGGAGATCGTAGTTCGATTCAGGCCGGGTTTACTAAGGGTGGTTTTCCTAAATAGTTTCCCACTCTCTCTCTATCTCTCTCTCTATCTCTCTCTATCTCTCTCTCTCTCTCTCTCTCTCTATATATATATATATATATATATACACATATATATCTCCCCCATGAAAATGTGGATATACTTACTTTAAACTTAGCTTACCTTATTCCTAGCCCACTAACGTAATTAGTTCATAAGCGTCCCGAATAGGTACAATGCTAAACAAAATTATTTAATTGATAACATTCTAATAACTGTATTATTTTTTATTTTAAATAATGTTGATCATGGATTTTCAAGGATTTATTGTTATTCCTCAAATTTTGTTTTCTCGCTTCTTTTAGACCTGCCTCCAAACTCCCGTGACACATCTGCTGACTCTTCGTGGCACACCAATATGCCGCAGTACACAGACTGCTGCACTAGAGTCAAAACACCGCGTCTTTTACAGCGAGTCTTGGGGACCCCTTCGACAATCCTGGGTAGAAACTGTTCAAATATTTACCATAGGTTCAACACAAAACATAGACAATGATTATAATGTATAGTCCATGTAATCTAGCATGAGGCTTATTTAACGGATTAATCTAAGAGGTAAGGAAGAAGAGGGTTGCTCAGAGAACGCTATCCTGCATTAGCTTGGATGATAGACCACATGAAATAAGATCTCCCCCTCCTTTACCCCCAAATGAACCCAGCCGATTTCGAACCTTGACCTCTTCATCACCTTAAATATGGTATAATGCGAGTATGTTGCCTCATAACCCGTGACCATTGGTGTAAGTTTACTAAACCAAGTCGAACTCTAGCCGTTGTTTGTTTGTGACAAGACCGTAAACCAGTGGCTCTCATAGAGTACTGTTGTACCATGATGGTCCCCTAAGAAAGTTGCGAAAATGTAGGTAAATTTATAATCAAGTCGACAAGTAGGCTATTCTGGTGTTAGCTAACAAATCCTTCCTTCACCTCTGACAAGATATCTTGTGAATGTGGGGGATGCCAGGCCTCCACCGTGGTTCGGATTCCACGTTAAACTGTAGGCCCTTCATTTCATCTCACTATCACCCTACCATTACACATTAGCGTTAGTGCGTGTAACCCGAACGGGTAGTAAGACGCGGTGCTAATAATAATAATAATAATAATAATAATAATAATAATAATAATAATAATAGCTAACATTGATTTTGTGTTTCTATAGTAAATATTTAATCACAAAATATATGTTTTATTTTAAGTACGTCCTCAATTATGAGCTTCCTTAACTTTAAGCACTTTGACCAGTGATTCTCAATTACTACTCACCAAAGAACACAATTATATTTTTTAATGGTTTAGGCCAGAGGGTGTGAAAGCTTAATTAGGTGAATTTACATATACTCAAAACGAAAACTAACTAACTACCTCATAACATTATAAACATTATTTTAATATCTATGTACCGTTTAGAACAGTGTTGCTGTGTTTTATGTAGGCCCTATATATATTAGTTAAATAATTTATTATTATTATTATTAATGTTTAATCAAGGTTGTAGTCAGAATTACATTTCAAAGGAAAATGGGGTTAGAGAGGGGTAAAAAAATATAGTTTTTCTTAATAAGTTTGACCTCCAATCCATCAGGAGAGTCCGAGGACCCTCTCCACTAAAAACAAGAAATTTGGAGGGGAAATTTTCGAAATTTAGATGCCTCTAGAAGATATTTGTAGAGGTCTTTGCTTGGCAAATCTTTTTAAATTAGATGCCTTTAGAAGATATTTGGAATTGTCTTCGTTTGGCAAATTTTTGAAAATCATTTGACTATTAGACTAAAAAATGTAGTTCAAACTAATTCAACACATCCTCGATGCTTGATTTTATAGTCCAACTTGATGTATTTTAAGTGCCCCATTTGCTCCCCTCCTTGGGTGTGCTACTGTTTCAAATGGTTCCACCTTGTTATATAAAGATTGAGAAACAATGCCCTAAAAGATATTATGGCATGGTGATGGTATTCGTGACGTCACAATTATATATATGGCTGTTTGAAGGTAATGTTTTCAGAATGTTCTTTTCCACATAGAAAGTCCTAAATTTATGTTATTTAATTGTGTATAGACTTGCAGTAAAATGCCTGTGATGTCATTGCGTGTGCGACCTACCATTGTAGCAGAGACTGTGGGTGTATCTCTCCTGACAAATACAAGTAGAAAATAATATTTTCCTGTAGTAATTTTAAGGGATTTAATCCCAGGTCAAGGATAAAATGACTGTATTCATAAACGCCTTGATTATAATATTGAAGTATTAAAATATCTCGCTTACATCAGACTCGACCCTAGTCGCACATTCAACCACCAAGCGCTGTAGTTGATATGTGAGTGTGTGAGAAGAAATCTGTAATCGCTATTATTGCTGGTTTTTAAAAATTAATTTGATATTTTTTCTGTTGTGTTCAGGTATATTAAACTGGAGGGTAAAGTTTAAAACTTGTAATATTTAGAGTGCATTCGTTCCATTTAGACAGGAGGGGAAAATTTTCCAGGAAATAATTAAAATAATATTTTCCATCTTTCTTCTTTAACTACAAGTGCAGTTCCTTTGACTCAGACTTTCCTCTCGTCGGGTCTACTCATCGGTACCACCAATGACTTTCGACCGAGATGAGTAGTGTACTCCAGTTGGCAGCCCTGACTACAACCCGCACGATATTTCCGTCTTTCTGGCACACTCGTCTCCCTCTACAGCGTGTGTAGGTGGTAGGCTAGTATGGTGACGTGCACTATCGAATGATTTAAACCATCGAATGACAACTACAATTGTTTTCAAACTATCGAATGATCATTCAATACTCACAAAAACCGTTGTTTTTTGTATTCGAATGAAATAAACTACACTCGTTCGACGCTGCTGATTGATAATCAACTTTGCGTGCATCATTACCTCCAGTGCTAACAAAGCTGACTATTCAAAATAACAAGGGATGTTATCTTACTTTTGCTTTGCAATGCAATCATAGCTGATAAAAACACAAATTTAGTTAATAAGCTATTTTGATGTAAGCATAACATATTTCAAATTATGTATGTAGCCATATAAAATTATGAAAATTTGATCACTACAGTGATTTTATTATCCAATTTGGAAAAACATATAAACACTTGCATAGAAAAAGAATAGAATAACAATTTTGACCATTAAAGTTTATTTTAGGTACTAGTTATATATATTATAGCTGGATGAATATATTTAGCTGCAATTATCGAGCTGTCGTTTGTACACCAATATGTGAGAAAGTGATGGAAATAAACTTTCTGGTATTTGTTTCTCTCTTCTACACACAGGCGGGGATGAGACATTATTTTACTATTTTGTGAGAATTTATTATATTATGTATCAGCGTATAATATATTTAATGGTATAAATGGATTACTAAAATATTGGTATCTAAACATCATAAATATTTTCAATACCTATAGATTATGGACAAAATAGTATATTCCTAGTAATTTCTCAACAAAAGCCGTTTCAGCAACACGCTGGTGCCTTAAGAACGAGATTAAAGCCAGGGTTAGTCCTGTCTGGCTTTATCAGACGACAAGATTGGAGAACCACGTTTCACTCAATTGCAAATTGTGTGTTCATATACCTACAGTAGTATTGGGCTTACTGATTTTAGGCCTGATTTATGATAATAGCCTTAAGATCAATTAATATTTCCCATAAGGATAGCAAGAAATACATCAGAACTCGTAAGGAAGGCTATCGATCAGTAAGGAAGAGCATTGTACTGCTTCCAAAAAAGTGGACCTTAGGGAAACGAATATTTTGTATATATATGACAAGTAAAACTTTGAGAGTATTAAGGGTAAATATTGATCAACACAAACGCGAATGAATTTGAATAATTTCATTAGAATGATTTTCAAACTATCGAATAATTCGCGAGTTTTCATTCGATAGCGACCAGACACAGACTAGAAGCCGACAAACGACCACACAAAGGGAACTTGTGATGAACAAAAGAAAGGAGGGGGGCGATCTCCTCCATCCTAACCCAAGATCTCAAATAATGCTAGTAAAAGCTTAAATGTATACTAATCAGAAATTACTCCACTCCCTTGCGGGGTGGGCCAAGAACTGTGAATACATCACAAAACAACTCCGTAATTAATCCATCCTCACTAACTTTCTCCGCACTTCCCTATCCTTGCATACTTCCTTCGCTTCAACAACATCCATACACCGAGTCGTATATGCTCTTTTAAACTTAACACTTTTAATATTTATCTTTTTAACATATTCGTTAAACATATAAAACAAAAATAATATACTTGATAATTTTTATTTCTCCTTCCCCCCCTCCCCCCCTCACTTTCCTCATAGTACAGTTCTGGGTGTGCCACTGAAAGAAATACTCCTAAAACCTACTCGGAATAGAAGGGTGCATTAAGATCCCCTTATTAATAAGAATGTGACCAACTTCTGTGACTGCATGGTTTAACACGCCACTCTCGCAGTAGACTAAACTGGCGATGACGGGGAGATTGAGCTTCTAATCTCGGTCAGGTGTACTGGGGATGGTTTACACAAAATTGTTTTCCACTTCCTCCGTGAAAATGCGGGTACAACTCCTCTAAACATAAACTTCCTAATCCCTAAAGTCATTAGCGTAATCAGTACATAACCGTATAAACTGAAAAGGTAGTAAGATGCGGTGCTAGTAAAAAATATGGGAGGAACAGGTTGCCTCTGATTTTTCAAGATGGCTATGTCGGAACTCTCCAAGACAGAAGAAAGTAGTAGGCCTATTACCTCATTGGATTACCTCAATATTAAAGTGGTGATACTTGAGCTGGAACATCAAGATTAGGCATCATTTTCCCTTCTCCTTTTTATTAAGAGTTACAAATTTTTAAACCTTGGAAACTTGACGATGCGTGTCCCTCCCAAAATAGCGACTAGTCGAACAACTAACTGTAACGATATTTTAGGCTAAGGAGAAAAGCGTGGGAAAAAGATACCGAATATCGAACCTGAGATGTTATGTTTTGGTTCCAACCTGTAGGATCAAATTAAAGAAAAGCGCGGGAAGGATATCACGTATATAGAGACTGAGGAGTTATGTTTTGTGCCGAACACGCGGGAACAAATGAAAGAAAAGTGTGGGAAGAAGATTACGCGTATAGAACATTAGATATCATGTTTTGGGTAGAACTCTGAGAATAATTTAAATAAAAAGAGAAAAGGACAGCCAAGTGCCAACGGCAATTTTTTACGGAATAAAGTAGAGCAAGGTGTGGAGATGATGGTATTTCCTTTAATCATGGTGACTAAGTGATCACTATCCACACTGGTTGTAACGTGGACAAAGGCGTCAGTCTAGTATTTTCTGGCTGGCCTGTGACATAGATAATTATATATAAGTGGGCTGAGTTTTTAAAATTGATTCCCACGCACCATCCATACAAGTGCGGGTACACTTTATCTAAATTATAATATTCCCATCCCTACTTTGTTTGTGTAAATAGGTGGATATCCCAGACTGGTAACAAGAAGCAGATAACCTGGATGGGTTAAAATAAGCAAATAGCGTGGCTGGGTTGAAAGACGCGGATATCCTGAACGGATTTTGAAAAACAAACCGCAAATAATTTTTCTTTAGTAATATTAATTTTCACAAAGAAAAATTAAATCAGAGGAGAGTTAAGGTACTATATATACCATGCGTGGGGCTATCCGAGGCTGAGGTCCTACCAACATTTCTGTAAGATTGGTTCTAGACCCGGGGGGTACAGGTCATTCAATTCATTCCGAGATCCCTAAAAGTCTCGTGGGTTTTTGTGCTGGTCAACTAAGTGAGTGTTAAAATACACTCAAAATACTACGTCACAATGAAACAATAGAAAATATACATTTTACGAAGCCAAACTCTGGAATATAATCATATCGACATAGAAAGAACCTTTTTCTTGTGATTTGACAGTTCTAGACGTTACTAATTCTATTTTCATGCATTCGTACGCCAATCTAAGAGTGTCACTTTTGACTAATGTTGGCAATGCTGTTTACATCTGCAAGATACGTTTAATGACTTCCTATCAATGTTGACTATCTTTCATTTATTTATTTGTCCTCTCAGAGTTTCGGACATCGCTTCGACTATAGAACAACACCGAGCTATCAACAGCCCGTCAACCACTACCCAGCAACACAACTAGTAATGATATTTGAGTTGGAAAATTTTCCACATACATTTTATGATTTGTAAAATGTTCCCTTAATATTTTTCAATTAAATGTTTCGTTTTGGAAGATTTCCCATTTTTGTTTTCTGATTAAAAAAAAGTAAGCTATTTAACTTTGAATAAGTTCCAATAAAGTAATAAAAGTTATTCAAGTTTTCTTCTCTTAATCACGTATATACTACAGCGTTTTGTGGTTGAATGTGTTACTAACGTGGGGTCTACTGTATGTTAATACTTCAATTCTAAAATATTATTATTATTAGCACCGCGTCTTACTACCCGTTCGGGTTATACGCACTTACGCTCATGTGTAATGGTAGGGTGATTGTGAGATGAAATGGAGGACCTACAGTTTAACGTTGAATCCGAACCACGGTGGAGGCTTGGCATTCCCCACATTCACAAGATGTCTTGTCAGAGGTGAAGGAAGCGTTTGGTAATCAGATAAATCTTTACCGGGACCGAGGATTGAACCCCGGACCCCCAACACAGAATTCTGACACCTTACCCTTAGACCACCAGGTCACCGAATATTAAAATAAAATCTTTAAAAAATACATGCCCTTTTCCTGGGATTGATCAGAACATTTTAACGACAACATTTTATCTCTAATTGTTATTATTTTTTGTTTGGATTTTATTTTCAGAATATCATTAATAATATAATGTTAAGGCTCACCTCTAAGTATTTGGAGCATCGTACTGTATGGAGCAGAAACTTGGACTACCAGGAAGATGAAAAAGACATACTTGGAAAGCTTTGAAATGTGGTGCAGGAGAAGCCTTGAGAAGATTAGGTGTACAGACAGGGCGAAAAATGAAGAGGTTCTAAGAGTGAGTGAGAACAGATGTGATTTTTCTGTTCAAAGCAGATTGTATTGGACACATCCTGAGGAGGAACTGTCTTCTGCACGACGTAACAGAAGGTAGGGTTAAGGGAAAGAGGATGTAAGGAAGAAGGAGAATTCAAATATCGGTTGTCCTGAAGGTACGAAGAAGATTCTAGGAGTTGAAGGAGGAGGCAGAGGACAGGGTGCATTGGTGGTCTAAGTTCACTGACAAAAGGACTGGACCTGTCTTAAGACAGCACACTTAATAATAATAGATATTTGCTGAAATCTTAGTCCCCAACCTCAACCACTATTCGTCCTTCAACATACTATTTGAAGGTTTAATGTAATGTATGTTTGTAATAAGTTCTATGCACCACTTCCCTCAAACCAACCGCCTCACCTTTTTAATAAGTCAAAAGCCACATCTGCGAAAAAATTTCCTATCCAAAATTTACTGGAAAATTCTCATATTTTTCCAGTAGCTATCTTTGTTTATCTTTAAGTTACCAATGTCTCGGCTGTGACCTCTGACCCGTATAGCTTACAAATGACCCCATTGACCTCGGGGTGGAGAAACCTAGTGCTACGCGCAACTACACAAACATCTTTGTTTAATCTCTATTATATGGGCGCACTTTCTGAAGACGAGATTACATCTGAACATTATCTACAAACTAACCTAACCTAAGACCATACATACTTTACACCAAATAGTTTAAGGCAGGCAAATGATCCAGCCCGCTAACATTGTGGATGTTTTGAGGAATGTATCCTCCCTTAAGATCACTGCTGGTTCGGTTTCTTAAAATTACTTTACATTGTGTTTTCTTAGATTATATAGTTTATATAATTTAAATGACAATCGATAGAATCTGAAGATGATTAATTTTAATATAATGTACCACTATTAGCAGCGAGAGAAAAGGATTTTTAAACATAGGTAGGAAAAAACTCCCCCCATCTCCCCCCGACCTCCATGAAAGTTAACGGGATCTGAACCCCAAACTCTAGAATAAAGGATGCTAGTTGCAAAGTTAGCTCGTCTGGAGGTGCTTTTAACTGTGCATAGCTATTTCGGCTGGAGGTATTTTTAACTGTGCAGAGCTATCTCAGCTGGAGGTGCGTTTAGCTTGGAGTTAGTGTTGTAGTATCTGAGTGTTTAGAAAATTCATATTAATTAATTACCAACGGTAGACCATGTAAGTTCAGTCTAAGACTACCTTATTAGTTATCCAAAGATCCCGGATTTGATTTCCAGCTAGGCTAATATAGATCTCCGTGCAATGGGGATTGTTTCCTTTCTCTAAATGACAGTTTACGACCAGATTCGGTGGCCGTAAGGCGTCACAATCGCAGAGACTAAACTGCTGATGATGGGGAGATCGATGTTTGAATATTAGTTGGGTGTATTAGGGGTGGGTTTCGAAAGTGGTTTTCCACTCTCCCTCCATGAAAATGTTGGCACAATAACTCTAAATATACCTTCCTCTACGCTAAAACCATTAGCATAATTAGTATATAATCGTATAGTTCAAACTGGTAGTAAGACGCGGTGCTAGGAAAAAACAATGTAATGGTATAAACTTTTATGGTTGTGTTTGTTGTAAATTTGGTTTATAATAACACAATACTAGCATGTATAGGCATTAAATGTTTAAAAAAATAATATAATAGGTAAATAAACTATAGGTTGCTGTTTTGCCTACCTTTCCTCAAAATGCTGCTGGTCTTGAATCAAGTGGATATACTGTTGTTTTCTGTTGTCTCTATGGTGGTCTAGAGGGCCTTGTGATGATATAGCCAATGTTTATGTGTTGCCTACCTTGCCTAAAGAAGTCGTTTGTATTGAATCAGGTGGATATACTGTTGTTTTCTGTTGTCTCTATGGTGGTCTAGGAGGCCTTGTGGTGATATAGCCAATGTTTATGTGTTGCCTACCTTGCCTAAAGAAGTTGTTTGTCTTGAATCAGGTGGATATACTGTTGTTCTCTGTTGTCTCTATGGTGGTCTAGGAGGCCTTGTGATGATATAGCCAATGTTTATGTGTTGCCTACCTTGCCTAAAGAAGTTGTTTGTATTGAATCAGGTGGATATACTGTTGTTTTCTGTTGTCTCTATGGTGGTCTAGGAGGCCTTGTGATGATATAGCCAATGTTTATGTGTTGCCTACCTTGCCTAAAGAAGTTGTTTGTCTTGAATCAGGTGGATATACTGTTGTTCTCTGTTGTCTCTATGGTGGTCTAGGAGGCCTTGTGGTGATATAGCCAATGTTTATGTGTTGCCTACCTTGCCTAAAGAAGTTGTTTGTCTTGAATCAGGTGGATATACTGTTGTTTTCTGTTGTCTCTATGGTGGTCTAGGAGGCCTTGTGATGATATAGCCAATGTTTATGTGTTGCCTACCTTGCCTAAAGAAGTTGTTTGTCTTGAATCAGGTGGATATACTGTTGTTCTCTGTTGTCTCTATGGTGGTCTAGGAGGCCTTGTGGTGATATAGCCAATGTTTATGTGTTGCCTACCTTGCCTAAAGAAGTTGTTTGTCTTGAATCAGGTGGATATAATGTTGTTCTCTGTTGTCTCTATGGTGGTCTAGGAGGCCTTGTGATGATATAGCCAATGTTTATGTGTTGCCTACCTTGCCTAAAGAAGTTGTTTGTCTTGAATCAGGTGAATATACTGTTGTTTTCTGTTTTATCCATGGTGGTCTAGGAGGCCTTGTGATAATATATCCAATGTTTATGTGTTGCCTACCTTGCCTCAAGAAGTTGCTTGTCTTGGAGTAGGTGGATATACGGTTGTTCTCTGTTGTTTCCATGGTGGTCTAGGAGGCCTTGTGATGATATATCCAAGATTTCTGTGTTGCCTACCTTGCATCAAGAAGTTGCTTGACTTGAAGCAGGTGGATATACTGTTGTTCTCTGTTGTCTCTATGGTGGTCTAGGAGGCCTTGTGATGATATATCCAATGTTTATGTGTTGCCTACCTTGCCTCAAGAAGTGGCTGATCATGAAGCAGTAGGTGGATATACTGCTACTCTCTGTTGCCTCCATGGTGGTTAACTTAAGGAGAGGATATGAATACAAGTGGTGGTCTACGGGAACATTTATAAGGTCGGTGTTTATTCCAAATAAAAAAGTACCAGCTATAAATCTTGAAACGAATGGGTCGTCAAGTGCGGCGTTGTCAAGTTTATCGGGGAATAGATGTCTAATAATTTAAATGATCTCTTATATTTTTATGTTGTTAGTCTTGTCTGTGTTGATATTGATCCAATTATATTTTATTCTGAGGGAGTTGGTGAATACAGGAAGTGATCTATCACGTGGCATTCTATCCGGGCTGCAAGCCTCCGGAGGGCTAGTTATAGAACACTTGTTGGAAAAAACTTGTCTGTGGTTGAGATAATTGAAACAATGAGACTCAAGATATGGGATAATTCATTTTGAATCCTGCTGGGTTGGAAATGTAGTCACCATATTATATTGAGGCAGATTAATAAATAGGAAATTAAGTGTATTCTTTCTCCCCTGCTAAATTATTATTATTATTATTATTATTAGCACCGCGTCTTACTACCCGTTCGGGTTATACGCACTTACGCTAATGTGTAATGGTAGGGCGATTGTGAGATGAAATGGAGGACCTACAGTTTAACGTGGAATCTGAACCACGGTGGAGGCCTGGCATTCCCCACATTCACAAGATGTCTTGTCAGAGGTGAAGGAAGGGTTTGGTAATCAGATAAATCTTTGCCGGGACCGAGGATTGAACCCCGGCCGCCAGCATAGAAGTCTGACACCTTACCGCCCTGCTAAATTAATGCTATGGGGTCTTATTG
Source organism: Timema shepardi (assembly GCA_902151425.1). Lineage (NCBI taxonomy): Eukaryota > Metazoa > Arthropoda > Insecta > Phasmatodea > Timematidae > Timema > Timema shepardi. The sequence continues at coordinate 70,264 of CABFVX010001469.1, read as the reverse complement.
TAATTTCCTTACACTTAAGTTAGGATACGCCTCTAATAACGAGTATCAGGATTAAATGAGTAAATATGGATCAATATTCGTGTGAAGGGCCTTCCTTATCTGACAGCTAGGAAAGTTACTAGATCTACATTCATGCATTCATGCGGCAGGTTGTGCTACCTGCAGCTGTCCATTTAGCTATACTTTATATTATCAGACACTATAAATTCACACCAATTACATTGTGAAATGTTATCAACATTGACAGCAAAAATATGTTTGCACTTTCTACAAGGTTCTTCCTATAAAAATATCTACGTGTCTGCTCAATTACTATGATCTCGGCCGAGTATCTTAGGATCTGATGTTGTGGATATTACTGTAGATATACCATTCACATTATAGGGCAAGGTACAGCAACCTAAGGCATGCGTCCCAAGGGCGGCACGTGGAACGATTTTCAATGGTACGCGGAGCGATTTGAATAAAAATTATATAAAACCTTTATGTTTAATTACAACCATTGATGTGAGTGATAGTCTCAATAACAACGTGTTTCATGTTCAAACGATTCCATTGTTTTGTTTCAAAAGTTTAAAATAATATTTTAAAAACTCAAATTTTGCTGAACACATTTATAACTTTTGAATTTATTGTGATTTCTATTATATATTAAATATTCAAGAAACAGTAGATACTTAATGTATTCGATCCAAACACATGTTGTCACATTTAAATTTTACAAGATCAACTTAAATTGGTTGTAATAGTTTTACTAATTAACTGGTATAAGAATATGTACGATTTGGGTGGGCTTAGGTTGGCTAGCACGCTGAGCGACTTTACGAATATTACTGCACCACAACTCTACCAAAAGGTTGCCTACTCCTGCTCTAGGGGAATACTAGTGAACTCCCTTAAAGATCCGAGTACTTATCTGAGCGCCCGAACGGACAGTGAGACGCGCGTGGTTTGTCCAACGTATACAGAATTTATGGTCATAGAAGGGACAATTAACAGGTAGTCACCGTGAACCCCTTAGAAACATTCCACGAGCCACCACTGGTTGGAAAAAACCAATGGACGGGATTGTATGATTTTAGTAGTTCATAAAATCTAAAAATAGAATTGTGAACACCTGCTTTGGTGGCCCCACGGTCTAAGGCGTCACTCTCCTAATGGACTAGACTTCCGATGACGGAAAGATCGAGGTTTTAATCTCAATTGGTTGTATTGAGGTTGATTTCCGAAATAGTTTTCCACTTTCCTTGCACGCGAATGCGGGTACCCTTCCTCTAATCATAGCTTTCCTAATATATAAAACCATTAGCGTAATTAGTACATAAGCGTATAACCTGGACGGGTAGTAAGACATGGTGCTAAGGGAAAAAACGTGTACGACGTCATACTAGTATGGGCTACTCGTATTTTTACAGTAATGGAGTAGAGATGAGAATAGTGATATTTCTAAGAAGTGTGCTGGCATTTTCGTGGAGCGAGAGTAAGAAACAATATAAGAAAAAACAATCTCATTACACCCAGTTAATATATGAGCAACGAACTCCCCTGGTAATTTAATCTATTGTGCGCACGACACCTTAATCCCTGTACACATTACACAATATAATAGCTGTCTGTGTGAGATGTGACCACAAGATTGTGCCGTATGAACACTCAACACTCTACAAGATTTGCTTTTCCCAACTCAATGAACGCAATATCTTGTACCTTGTAGGAAACAGAACATGTCCTATATTAGACATTTTCATGGTGCAACATTTGGTTGTAAACATAGACTACCCTGTCTGCTTTCTCACGCTTTGTTTTTTTTTCTAAAATGTACTTTTGTAAATTTATTAACATCCAAATACTTGGTCAAAATAAATTTAGATTATGATTATAAGAGATCGAACCCAAAATATAGGGGCTCTCGATTGTTTAAGAGGAAAAAAATGCAATTTGAAAAAATTCTTTATTCATATTTAAAGCCTTTGGGGATGATTAGGGATGATTCTTTTAGCTACAAAAAAAAAGGACAATGAACCCATTGTATGTTTCAAATATTGTAAGAAATCGTATTTGTTTAGTGAACTATTTCTGAATAAAACTGATGTGTGCAATCAAGCCTATCTAGATATTGTGCAAACGTTTGTAAAATACATTATTTCATGTGAACCGGACTTTAGGCTGTGCGAGCACCAATGGCAGTAACTAAGATCAGATTAACAGTATCAGTAAGAGTGTATTTGTAAATGCACCGGGGAAAGCTACGCCTAGAAATAGCGAGCAAAGGAATTTTATGTAACACCTTTTTCTGCTAGTAGTTGCTATGTCCACCGCTGATCCGTGCTTTGGTCACTTCACCTGCGTTCACTAAGGTTTTTATTAGCACCACGTTATACTATCCATTCTGGTTATACGTTAATTGCGTAGGGATGAGTAAGGTTGTGTTTAGATAAAGTGCACCCACATTTGCGTGCAGCGGTAGTGGTAAACCATTCAGGGGAAAATTCTCAGTATTTCCAGCTGATTCGATCTCTCCGTCATTAGCAATCTAGTAAATTGAGAGAGGAGTGCCTTAGGCCATGCGGCCACCGAAGCGAATCACTATAGTTCAATTGGTAAAATATTATAATAATAATATTTAGCACCGCGTCTTACTACCCGTTCGGGTTATACGTTTTAAGTACTAATTACTCTAATGGATTAGGAATTGGGGAGGTTTAATTAGAGGAAGTGAACCCGCATTTGCGTGGAGGGAGAGTGGAAAACCCATTAGAAACACACACACCCCCCAGTTTACCCGACCGAGATTCGAACCTCGATCTCCCCGTCCTCAGTGGTCGAGCTCAACACGACAAGCGCGTTAGCCAACTACGCCACCGAGGCGGGTGTAAATATTATACCAAAATGCTTTTTGCTACTTTGTGGTGTGTGGTACTTAGTTTTTTTTCACATTCATTGTACGCATGTGTGTTTATGCCGCGTCAATGTGGCAACACCGCCAAATAACACAGTCCGTCGTGGATGTCTGAGTTTTNGGGGGGGGGGGGCTTTCATAATACCATCTTCGTATCACAGTACAGCAAAGCTCACAAAGTCCATCAGCACTGCGTAGAACACGAGGAAACCCCGATAATATATATATATATAATCATTACGGCTTACCCCCTGTTCAGGCTATATACATATATGAGAATTACTCAAATAGGGTAGGGATAAGGAAGGGAGCATTTAAGAGGTTATCTGCCATAATCTGCGTGGAAGGAGAGTAGAAAACTATTTAGGAATACCAACCCCAGTAGACCTGACCGGGATTTGAACCCCAAGCTCCTCGTCACCAACATGCCGGTGCAACACGGGAGTAGCGCGTTAGACCATTCGGCCATTGAAGCGGGCCAACCCCTAGAATAGCTTCAGGAGAATGGAACGGAGCTCCTTCTTCGATAACGGCTGAGCTCATAGAATAACTGTCAGGTAAGGAAAACAGCCAAGGAAGGAATCTACTATAATAACGACCAGGGGATGGAGCAATTTGAATAACGACCAAGTAAGTTCCTAGAATAACATCCAAGGAAGGAAGCTCCTAGCGCAATGGCCAAGGAAGGTAGCTTCAAAAATAACTGTCGATGAAGCTCCTAGAAGAGCGTCTGTGGATGGGAACTCATTGAATAATGACCTGATCCCGCTGTACTGTAACACATTACACTTGTACACTTTAATCATTGCGATTTTACTCGTGTTTATTTCTTCTTCAGTGGGAAGAGAAGCTGAGCTACTATTCAACAATATAAACAGCAACCACAGATAAAGTCTGTTCATGGTAGGTTTTTACCTGGATGACAGTTAAAAAATCATATGTTTAGGTTTTGGGTTGCCAACACTTGTAAAAGATCACCGTTTTGTTATAAATGTTAAGTTTTTTAATTACCTGTTATATTTTACATTTAAAAAAGGTAAACTTAAGTTTTCTCATACTATCTCATTATTTTTAATAATTACTTTTTATCCAATTCAAAACAATATTTTAAACATAATTAAAAGTAATTATTCTTTGTTTTGGAACTTTATTGACTATGTGTAATATAGTGCACACATCAATACTTTTTAGTACAGGCATAATATTAATTTTGAAAGGAGAAAATACTTGTCTTTTTTAAAATATAATAAGTTATTTTGTGATTATTTTATCGTATTTCTAAATATTTAACTGAATAAAATATTTGTATCCACTACGTGGGTGCATCATTGTAAAAGACTTGTTTCCGTCATGTTCAACCACTTGGTTTAAATTTGTCGATCACCATTTTGAAGCTATTTTCATTCGACCTTTTGGGAAATTGCTGTGAAAAATATTTTTTTAAGTGGAATAAAATGAAAAATAAAGTTTGTGTCCAACCTCAAAAAATATATAAATAATATTGTCCTAAAGTACTGTGGTTAACTATCACATTTACATATTACTATCTCTTTTTATTATAACTACCCAAAGTGATAGATGTCACCTGTGGGTGTAGGGTAATATTAGGGACTATTTCTAGTAACTTTTTGAGTTGTTATCTAAGTAAACTAATGTCGTGAATGATTTATAGAAGATCTCGAATAGTGAGAGCCCAGGATAAGTCAGTGCAGTGGCAGCGTCGAATGAAATAGACTTGCACTTCTGGGTGAATGGCATTAATAAAATACTATTCGTATTTAGGAAAAATCAGTTAGGTCAACTTTTCTGCTTGTCCAAGTCACGATAGTTGCAGTAAAACCCAAAGACAGTTCAGACATTTGTTGAGTTTTGTGCAACTCTACATCTCAAGACCTTTTGACCTCAATTCTATTTTTATAAACTCGAGAAACTTGAAGAAAATGCTTCTATTTTAAAAAATATTTATGAGCCTTCAAGAAATCGTTGTTGAGGAAGAAATTGTGGCTTCCTGTTAAGGTAATTTTGATATTTTAATTTCTTTTTTATGCATCTTCAGTATATAAGCTCTAATTTTAAACATTTTAAAAATAAACTTTGGTTGTGTAGAACTCCGGGCGTCGATGGAAGGAACCGTTTCACGTTACAAATAATATAGTACAGGTCAAGCATGTCAAACTTCACTGATTTTGTGCAGCTCACGGACATTATGATGAACCAACATATAGTGCAACACTATTCTTCTTTTTACTAACGTAGTAGAAATAAAATATTTAGGATTTTTTCATAAATTGAGGAAATTGATCGCGTGAGGTTTATGAACAAAATATGTACTTTGTTTTTTCAATAAAAATCAATTTCCAAAAATGGTTAAATTCGAGCACTAAGCATGTGAAATGTCTGGAAGCATATTCTATGTATGTTTAATATTTGTTCTCTCATTTTAAAAAGTACAATAAAACCTCATGGTGTCGTCTTACGGAAAAATTTGCCAATGTAGTAACTTTGAACTAAGTCGGAATTCTGTTTTACTTAGGTATATGAAACTATTTAATTTTTCACAATGTGGTCCCCTCAGTATATTAAATTCTTAGTGTGGCTCATATGATCCAACAAGTTTGACACTCCTTGTATATATATGATTGAGTTGGTCACTGTCGGGACTGTTTTCAGTGAGGCTAGCCCAAGAGAGACAAGAGTCAAAGGTTGTAGACACTGTTGATATGCTGAGCGAGGATTGATTAAGAATAGGGGGAAACATTATTATTATTATTATTATTAGCACCGCGTCTTACTACCCGTTCGGGTTATACGCACTTACGCTAATGTGTAATGGTAGGATGAATGTGAGATGAAATGAAAGACCTACAGTTTAACGTGGAATCCGAACCACGGTGGAGATCTGGCATTCCTCACATTCACAAGATGTCTTGTCAGAGGTGAAGGGTTTGGTAATCAGATAAATCTTTGCTGGGACCGAGGATTGAATCCCAGACGCCGGCATAGAAGTCTGACACCTTACTCCTAGACCACCAGCTCACCTGGGGGAAATAAACCAAGTCCCGTAGATGTAGATTTATCTNTTTTTTTGCCCCCCCCCCCCACCCCCAATATAACCAATGCATAAGTGGAAAAGTGGGAAATAATCCCCAAACTGAACAGCTCTAAGCCTAACGTAGCCTAGGCATGATATGAAAATAATCCTTAAACCTAACAACTCCAAACACAGCCTAATCTGGGCGTGATAGGAAAATAATCTGAAAGGAAACTCCCCAAATGGTAATCAATCATACTTCAAACATTTCACTGCGAGATTGTACGAAAGTGATTTTTTAAACAATGCTCCTCTATCTATATTTTGTTATAACAAACAATTTGATATAATGAACGGTTTACGAGATAATTAAAACAAACTGTTTTAGGGCGCCATTTTTTCAAGATGGCGGATGTAAAATAACTTTTTAAGAGTGGCATTATATCCTATTTTATTCATCACCTAAGAGTATACCACTATGTCAAATGTAATTTTAGTGTAAAAAAAGTGAACGAGTGTTACGCTTAGTAACTCCACTATAACGCCTAGGTTGTGTTAGGTTAGGTTGGTGCTCTGTTTGGCACCCCTACCGAGATGACGACCCAGGAAACCGCCTCTGGGACCAGAGTCTACGAGCTTTGCTTCAATTGGTTACAAATATCAACAAGAAAACATTCATACATAAAAGATATTGACTTTTTCCATGTATTATCACCAATCTGGACTATCCTTATTTATTTACAATGATGCGTTTAGAATTAATCAAGTATAGTTAAGAGGAAATATATTCACTCACCTCCTATCTCCCGTCTCTTGTCTATCAAGATCTGGAAGTGGTGAGCAGCGAACCAGTATATGTTGGAGGGCTGGGACCTAAGGACCTCCCTGGTGAGTCCTTCCAGGGCAGCCTCCAATCCGTCAGGAATACCAACCTTGAGGAACATTGGCCCAGGTCTCGACCGAACACTCATCTCGCTACGGGACAAACACCATTCAATGGTTGATTACGATAGTCACTTATCACTGATTAGTATATAAACTATTTAATTTATAATTTTATTTAAATGTATCTCAAATTGTAAATTAAAAATGAAGAATGAGGGATTGACGCATAGTTATATACCTTGATCTTCTTGCGACTCTACACTTAGAGCACCAGAAAATACAAACATATATTTGTGGTAAACATTGATAACATTTTATTGTATTTTTTGTTTTATTAAAAAGGTATTGTAAATTTCCAACAAAGTGACAAATCAGATGACTTGACATTAAAGTATATTTAATTAAAAAAATATCGTATGTATTCGTAAGATTTTGGCGTATAAACATTGTTTTTCAGCGTACCACTTTCGTTTGGAAAGATTACTAAAGAAAGTTATATCCCAGATGGAGAAAAACTAAATTGTGGTTTTGAACATGTCAACATATTAAACAGTCAATTAAATGTTTATATTAACTCCTGAACTACTAGGGCTTTCATTAAATATCTTATGCACTTTATGGAGTTCTCCTTTCCTTCTTTCCCACCTTTCCTTCGTCTGCGGTACTATACTTTCCCTCAATACAGTTTTCTTTATTTATTAATTTTAAACAGCGACCTTTTCGTAGAAATAATTAGAAAGGTAATGTTATTATTTATCCGACGTTTCTGCTGGTTCCAGTCACAAATAATAGAAACAAGCTAATTTTCGAGAAGAAGGGAGAAACAGCTACCGGCTGAGCCATCGAGACCAGCTAGAAGAAATTGTTCTTGTGCTAGTATATCACAGTTTTATTCTTTCATTGCAGTGGTATCCACTTTTTTTTTATTACATGAGCACAATTTTACTTTTGTTTTGCTCTCGTGAGCTAATTAGCTACAAATAAACTAGTAGCTACGTGAAAAATATACTTTATTCCCTCCATACAAAAAGTGCCTTGCTAAAGAATTATGTCAAGTTCTTATATATAATAACGGTATAAGAATTTCTCTTTGAATTTTAAGATAAATAATAAATCCTAATAATTTCCTATGTATTTGAAATTAGTATTTTGCATTTGTGGTCAAGTTAGAGAAAAAACAAACTTATATTATAATTTATATAGCATAGTAATATTAATTTTCAGAGACAAACTCTTATTCACTAGTCGACCTCGGTGGACTTGGGTTAAAATGCTCATTTTAGGACCCGATGATAGTGAGTTAACATCAAGCTGGCCTCAACTGATTAATTGTGAGCGATTATAATCTGTAGCACAACTTCCTTCGGAGGGGAAGTAAAGCCATCAGTCCCATGCCAAATGTGACATTTAAAATAATTATAGAATGTATGTGAAAATACCATTCCCGAGAGAGTTGGTAAGTACTTTCACTCTCGCTCATAGAAATTATATTGTGCTGATAAAATCAGTTCATAAAGTGCACTTTAAATACCACAAATTTAAAAAAAACTGTTGCTCACGCCAGTCTCAAATTTAAGAAAAATATGTATACAGCATGTTCGTAAAATCCTATCCCAAACCGCACATATAGTTTGTTTGAACCAAAATTAAAACAAAATCCTCATACACTTACCTCCGGAAAACTATGCTAATACCATTAAATTGCATTAAAAGTTTTTGCGTACAACGCCTGGAGAACAAAGATGTGCAAGCATGTGTGTACAACAGGCTGCATAGGAGCTAGGCATGCGGCACTACACACCTCGACAACTTGGGGCGCAGCAGCAGTACATACCACAATTTATAGTAAACCACACACCAGTCCATCTAAAAATGTGAATACGTTCCGAGGGTCATCCATAATGATCTTACATCACAGAGCTTGCTTACCATTATTACAGGGGCAGTGCCGCGCGTCTAACTCCTATGCAACACACATGATTGACAGCTTTGCTCTCCCGGTGCTGTACACCGCAACTTTGAACACAATTTAATGGCACTAGCATAGTATTCTGGATGTAAGGGTACGCAGATTTTATTTTACTTTTGGTTCAAACAAGCTATATGTTCAGTTTGGGCTACAAGTTTCCGAACACTCTGTATATAATAGAGGATGGGGATATTTAACTCTATCATAGCTATACAGGATGAATCATTTTGGTATCAAACCCAGTGGGAGGTGATTTTATGAAAAAATAAGTAGGAAATATATAGATGACTTTTTCCATAAAGTGATTACTAAGGGAGTTATGAGCCCTTGCCAATTGCGTTTTAAAATGATTTTATGTTAAAATATCAGAAACAGCTTGAGTTAAACAACAAATCTCTGAATAATGTTTTGATAAACTAAGATGTTAAACCTCTGACCCTTGGTTGGTAATATCATCCCTTTTCACTGATTAAATGGGGGTTGACACCCTCTTTTCACATTGAATTTTGTAACACTGAGATGTAAATAATTTTAATGTTGAATTATTAATCAGCATGTCTAACTTAACGAAAAGAGTTGTCTTATTGGAACACTCTTGTGTTCACCATTTCCGAGAAAAACCACAAGTTTAGTTTCGACACAGGTTGTGAGTGCCTTGGAGTTAGGCAGCCAGTTGTGCATTGTTGCAAGGTGAAGTGAGGTAGTGCGAAAATAGGGTGTTAACCCCCAAGCATATACCTAGTTAATATTCCATGAAAGCCTATGAATGCAAGAGTTGCTTAGTGTAAATTATATAATTCTACGTGCCATTTATTATGTAATAATGTAAATGTTGGCTCAAAAAATAGAAATTAAATAAAAAAAGTGTGATTTTATAAAATCATGCATAACATACCCTACGACAGATATTGTATTAATATCTAACCAATATTTTGATTCTTAAAATATACAACATATCGAACTCTTTTGATGTATTATTGTTTTGTCCTGTCAACGTGATTATCCAATAGAAGCAACGATTAAGAGATAAATATAATAGCCCTGCGGGAAGTAGCTTAAAAAGCATATTATATTGGAATGTAAAATACTGGGAAATTAAATATTGCTTCATACTACTAATTTCGATATCAATATTGAAATTGAGTCCATATAATCCAGCTTTTTTAATAGGGTCCTTATAATCAAGTATATGAGATATTTAATAACTAGAAAACTCAATATATACACGAATTCAAGAACGTAATGTGAATAAATCAATATTGACCGTTAGTCATTTCTTGTGGCAATGTTTAACTATATTCAAATTACTCTACTTTAATATCATTTTAATACCTCACAATTAAATAATGTTAGACTTAGTTATTAAACTTACGACATTTACTGAGTGTAATACCGAATTTAGGAAATTATATACAATGAATAACCCATAAATGTTTGTTAAATAATATAATATATGGTGAAATTTAGCGTGAATTTCAAACTTCATAAGAGCAGTAGTTATTTTATTCATTTTAGCTTTTTTTTAACCTAAGCCATAGTCCGGTAGTTTAATTTACTGGAATATATTTTATTTTTAGCGGTCAACAAAAGTGTTGTTCTACTTATCTACAAGTATATTATATTTAAAGTTATGTCAGCAGATGCTACGACAGTCGTAAACATATTTAAAAACAATAATTTAATTCCCCCTTAAAAGTGAATACAAACCAGCGAATTATTTTTTTTTTAAATTCGCTTAGGTAGAATGGGTATAAATAAATTCCAATATAAAGTGTCAACTCGAAGTGCCCTCCTAAAAGCAAGTGAAGTGTTGTAATTTGTTAAACTCACTCTGGAAAGTTGGCAGCTTGGAACACTCGGATAACTGAAGTGAGTCAGCTCTACTAATGCGAGGCGGGTTGCCGTGGCAGAGACGGGAGGGGGAATAGAAAGACTATTGATCAAACTACGGTACACTATTAATAACTTGCAGATCAATTCTAAGTTTCCACCTGCAGTAAAAATGTTCTCGCTCACAATATCAGACGCTCCACTTCGTTTGTCGCCACTTTGTCACACTTTTTGTTTGACATCAAAGAGAATGCTATTCTAATCTTATAGCTCTAAAGATACTACAAGGATTGCATCCCTAACTCGTGGCATATTTTGCTCAACAATTATATTAATGAAGAGATTTTACTTGTTAACAAAATAATCAAGCGTGTTTGTTCCTACTATCTCCAAATCAAAATTAGCCTGCCCCAAAGTTTGCCACTAACTTCACGACATAAACTAGGAGCTCTTAGCTTAATGTTACTATCTGGGTAATTTCCTTTAGGTATTTATATTATTTTGAGTATGTAAAATCTAGGCAAGTTGTAGTGGATGGTAATCATTTTAACCACAACATCTTAGGTGCAGTTCCCTAACCACTGAAGTCAAAATAATATTAAGAATATTGCCTTTAGCAGATATTTGGATTTATTTTTATGTTAATTTAGAACAACTACTATTAAAATACTGAAAATGTTTTGAATTACTTTTTGTTTAGATGGTAAATTAATGCCTATTTTGTTTTCTGACCTCCTTGTGTCTATCTATGTACAGTACGTGTAATCAGTTGAATATAGCCAATGGCCTTTTGTCTTACGTGTCTTCTCTATTTTACTATCAATATTAGCCACTTTTCTAAACTTGCTATGCCTTTTTTTTATGTAACTAACAAAGGTTATGGGCCCAGGCATAGTTTTACACCGCACGAGTGACATTATGAAGTTAAAATGAGAAGAAATAAGTGCTTTCGTTTTTGGTGTCTAGGTCCAAGTTTAGGAGTAGGCGTGTTCATGGACGTTAGTTTCTCGAAAATTTTACACTATAAATTGTAAAAATGAGTGGATATACATCTGGATTGCTGATAGTAGCTAAACTAATAGGAAGAGAAAACTACTCCAGCTGTATATTTTCAATGAAAGCTTACTTGGAGAACGATGAACTGTTTGAAGTGATAGAAACAGAACCTCCCGTGACAGAAGATGCACCTAAGATAGGGTCTTGGAAGAATAAAGACAGGAAAGCCCTATCAAGAATAATTTTGTTTGTGGAATAAACCAATTATTCTCACATAAAGAATTCCAAGACTGTAGCTTAAGCACGGATTGCGTCGGAAAAAGTATTCAAAGACTCGGGCCTGACTAGGAGAGTGGGGTTACTAAGAACACTAGTTGCTACTACTCTCAGCAACTGTAAGTCTGTGGACGAATATTGTGACACGATTATATCAACCGTATACAAATTAAATGAGATGAGTTTCTAAGTAAATTATGAGTGGGTAGGGACACTGCTTCTTGCTGGTTTACTTGACATTTATAAGTCAATGATAGTGGCCCTCGAAAGTTCTGGTATAAAAATTACAGGCGATTCTATCAAAGTGAAGTTATTGCAAGATATCAACGTGATTAAAGTGCTTTTACCAATAAAACGGCTTTATTCACATCACAAAGTAAGTTCAAGGGAAAAAAATCTGCTATTAAGTGTTTTAGTTGTGGCAAGCTTGGTCATTTTGCCAAAGATTTTAAACAGAAGACGGATAGGAATCATCAAGATCTGGTAAGGAACACTGATCATAATCGCTAAAAGCCATCTACAGCCCAAGGTAAGAAAGATTTTTTGGCCTATAGTGACAAGAATGAAGACGAGGGTCATCGGTTTCTGGGTTCATGTACATCAACTCATATTACAAACAATTTAAATAAATTTTCAAACATAGCCTCAACTGAAACCAAGGTGACAGTTCTGATTTAGTTGCAGATGTGTCAGGGACCATTAATATAGAATTCATTGTAAATTACACTACTGTAGAAGTACAAAAAAGTAATTTGTTGCACATTCCAAACTTGGTGTTGAGTCTATGATCAGTTGGTAAAATGGTTCATGTTGAATACGTCTAATTAACCAGAGTATTTTAATTAATTTCAACTTCATTCTTTAAATCAAAAGTGAGTTGTAATTTTTACACAAAGAAACATATTATATTTTTCACACATAAAACCAAAACTGAAAAAACATTTCTTAGTAAGAATAAACAAAATGTGACCAATCAACAAAAATGAATTTTCCTAACACGCCCCCTAAATGAAATTTTTGTATATTTTGACAGTTTCACATAAGTCCCAGCAGGAGACGGCACTTCTCAAGCTTTGGTCTATTCAACATCTTGGTAAACATGTTTGCCTGTTGTTCTTCTGTCGACACATAGTAGACCTCAATTACTACTTCAGCAAACTTGTCACGAACAAAATGGTGCCGTATGTCTATGTGTTTGAGCCTCTTGTGGCACTCAGGGTACTTGGCTACCCAGATTGCACCAAGAAACTCAAGATCCAAAAACGTTGAAAGTGTAATCGGCTGTAGACTTGCGGTCTTCTAAGTCTCCTCCCCAGTCTGCATCTACAAAGCCTTCTATTTCAGTATGGGTTCGATTTCGGTCATATATAAGTTTCAAGTCAATAGTTCCTTTAATGTATCGTAGCACTCGTTTTAATGCTTACCATAATTCTTGGCTAGCACAGCTTTGATAGTGACTGAGATATCCCACTGATGCACACAAGTCAGGCCTTGATCCAAACACAATTGTAACGGTACTAGTATAGTATGTTATGATTATGCGACACCAACCCACCCCATATTAACCTGCAAGCATAAATTCTCTTTCGATTCATACTACGCACTCCGAAAAACGTCGACATTTACTTATGCCTCCTGGAATATAACTCTTCTCTATTCTAGTTCTATGTAGCCTCTAGCTTTATACAAACATTATAATACACAATCAACTCACTTCTATATAAACTGTTCATGTACATACACTCTGAACCTTCTGGCTAGCACACCCTTCAAGCCTGGCCTAACATCAACACGTCCTAAATCGACGAGTGGGGAAAATCTGCCGTGGTGTCTCAACATCTGATGTTCCAGTCTGCCTGGTCAAAGGTAATCTGATGGGAGTCTACCGGGACAACATTCTAGACGTGGGCTCGGACTTAGCTGCCTTCTTGCGTAGGGTGGAACCAACCACCAAATCATCACCAGATCACCTACGTCATGAGCCACTCCAGTTAAAAAGATCACAATCCACAAACCACGGGTGATCTTAATGAAGACGTGATAACCAATCAGAGAGCGGGAAGAAAAATGGTGTACGTGCTGAACTGAATGGATCACTACACCGACGTGACGTCACCGGCTAGGTTGGACTTCCCCTCCTTTCTTCCCTTTGGCAAGCACAAGACACTAGTCTTAATAATTTAGGTGGTGCAGGCTGTTTGGAGGAGATCATGGAAACCAGCACATTCATACAATGTTGGCTTCAGCATATTTACATTCTAGTGTTGTACTTGCATATATACAAGGTAAGAGTGTTGTGTAGACGCATCACTCCGGTTGGTGTAAGTGCTGCAAGAACGAAAGCCCAATTTACTTGCTGTTGGATACAATATTGTTGTACCTATTGTAGAGCAGTTCATCAAGGTTTTCACTCTTCTTTTACCCATACAAGTGGAATATAAATTAATCTCCTCCAGAAGTAATGTCTTCTTTTGATGCCAAAGGACGATTGAAAACTGTTACAGTTGACCTCAGCTCAGGGTTTTTCTGAAGGATAGCAATAGCGTTCACTTTACCCTTGATTGTAGGAACATGAAGTAGTGTCACATCCCGGTACTGCGCGCACAAAAAGTAGAAAATCTCTGGTCTCGCACAGAACTGCCTTTTTTCGAGGAATATCAAACATGGTCTCTTTGCTTTGTTTTGGAGACAGACGAAAAAAGAAGACTTTGAAGTAAGAAGAACAAGTATTCCAGTATCCAGGCCAACAACGACGACATTCAATCCAGGTTTTGCTTTATCATTGGCTGTTGACACAATGAAACAATCTGCATCAGACTCAGCTTGTTACACTTTTATGTTTGATTCTTGGCAGTCACTTGATATAGTATCTATGAGGTGTCTCTTTTTGTATCTGTTTGCCAGAAAATCTGCCTCCTGTCATATTGCTGTGGAAGATATCTAATTTATTTTTATGTTAGTATACATTCTCTTAGAAGCTCTTCTTTTCTGCTCACAGCTATTTTTAATATTGGGCTTGTTCGAATATCCATCAAATATTATACCTAGTGCATTTCTATAATGTGATTGCACATATAAAAATAAAATTACTTTACCATAAAAACATAATTAAAATTACTAGAAATTGTTCCTATTTAAAATTCTAAAACAAAATACACCCCTTTCAGGCATTTTGATTTGGACTGACCAGGCTATAAACATACCAGATCCACAAGGACGACGTGCATGACTTTATTCGTATGAGACAAATGTTCAATGCCGTTTTGTGCCACCAGGGTTGGTCAAATTTAAAAAATTATGATAGCAATTGATAGATAATTAGATGCTTAAAAATTTGTATTTGAAAATTTATTTTGTAAAATGGATTGTTTTCAAATAAATAACCAAAAACTGAATTTTTGCTGCCATCTTCTAAGATGATGGCTTGAAAACAACTTTTTTTTAGGGGTTGAAGTGGAAGGGGGGGAGGGAATTTATAGAGTTTAAACAGAATTCAGAAGGCTGGAGAGAATAAATCTACAAATTTTCTTGCTTGTATTATATGATTTTTTTTAAATAATTTAATTTCCTAACGTATAATGAATAACTGGCCTACAGAATGAGTTTAAAAAAATGTATTCTCAAGAAAATTATTTTGTTTATTGTAACAATATTTTTTCTGTGATAGATTATCTTGGTCATGATAATAAAACAGCAGAGTGGCGACAATTTATTGACTCATCTAAATATAGTTTGAAAGGTGTCCTTTTGAGTAATAAACAAATTTCGTTCTGTGCCGTTAGCTTATTCCACTAATATGAAGGAATCTTACCAAATTATGAGATTTCTTTTGAAAAAAATCAGTATGACAAGTACAATTGTAACATAATTATATGGTGATTTATAAGTAATTGCACTGTTATGTGGTTTTCAAACTATCCACACTAAATTTTGTTGTTTCTTACTTGAGTTGTACAGTCGTGATAATAAAAGTCATTACTTAAAGATGGAATGGTCAAAGCGTGAGTCTCTCACTCACGGCCAGAAAAATGTTATACAATACACATCCCCCTCTGGTCAACCCTGAAAGTGTTTTTACCTTCAATGTATATAAAATTTGGGTTTATTAAGAATCTTGTTAAGGCCATGGATAAAAATAAGGCTCAGTTTCATTATTTTAAAGTAAATTTTCTTCGAATAAGTGACGCTAAAATTAAAGAAGGAGTTTTTGTAAGCTCTCAAATAAGAGCTTTAATTCAAGGCAGAAAATTTGAAGATGTATAAAGCCAAGTTGAAAAACAGCATTTAGATCGTTCAAAGGGTTATAGAAAAGTTTTTAGAAAACCTTAGAGAACAGAACTTTCGTCGTTATTTCTATGAAATAAGCATGGAATATTAAATAACATTCACTGATGCATCTTGTGAACTCAATTTAAACCCCCATAGATGTTTTTAGATCCCTATTTTTTTTCAAAATATGAAAATATGCATTGTGTCAAAGTTTCATGAGGCTCCAAATGTGTCACGCCATAAGTCTCGTTCCAATTGTGTGGAAAATCCAGTCATTTTATGGTGGCTGTTATAATAGTTATGAACAACGTCTACAAAGTCTAAAAGGAATATCTTTTATTCAATGTTCAAAAAAAAGTATTTTAACTCCTGACATATTTAAAGTAACACATATAAAAATTTGTTTTGTTAGAAACTTTTTTATTTTTATTTTTGCATAGGTGCATTATGTTTAAGAAATGATAAAAAAAAAGTTCAAATATATTTTTGAAAAAAAAACTATGGGCTAAAAGTGCCCCCTCATTTTGAAGTTGAAGAGGGTGTAGTTCACTTTACGCTCTGTCTGGTCTTGAAGCGTAGAGTAATGTTATACAGTTGTAGCGTTGAAAATTGAAACGTTAGTTCATCCCATCCACATCAAAATTGATAATATAGGTTTCACAAAATACAAGGTTCAGACACTTATACATTTATTATACTCGTCTTCGTTTGTAATTAAAGTTTATTAAACAAGGTTTTATTGTACTTGCAGAGACAATGTTAAAAGTTTGATAATTCATTTTATATGTATTTCCAAATTTTATTACACAATGCTTTTGAATTAAGAAACCAGCTACTCACAGATGTGGGTGGCTGAGCGGTTTAAAGTTTTACAATAGCATTTACATTTTGCCACCGTTTCTAATCAGGCCCGGGTTCAAATTCTGGTTGAATTCACTGTCATTAATTAAACACTTTAGCACAGTCGGTAGAGCGTGAGCCAACTGAGATAGGGGTCTGGGTTACATTCCTGAGATGGTTTGAGATTTATCTTTAGTAAATGGTCGAATATGGGACTGGATGTTGTGTTTTCTTAGTATTAGGGAAGTTTGTAAGTCGTGTGTTGATATTATCAGCGTGTTTGAAAAGTATATCTACCTAATACAAAATAAATATCCTAGGATGATTTTAACAAGTTATTTTTCCATAGTTTTAGGTGAAATACTGGTGCACATACTCTTAGCCACTTAACTCCGTTATATTATTGATTTAAATCAGTGTAGGATGCTTAAGGTCAAAACACAGTCTTCAGGCGTAGCACTCAGTGTAAACATGAATATAATCCTGCTCAGCTTCGCTCCAATGAATCCTACTGATGACAGTCCTCTTGTAAAAACAAAGAACAGCTGTTTGAAATGTATCCAAGAAGCCTCTCTCCAGTTGTAAGACATTATTATTGTGTTACGGGCAAAGGTCATTATTTTGTCTTGGGCCTAAGAGTGTTTGGTGGTTTAGTTGTAATTTCTTTTCAAACGTTTGTTCATATTATGTTTTAATTTTTCCTTATATTTTTAGTTATTATATATTTTACTTTATATAGGATGATAATTTTATATATGATTTATTATTGATTCATAGTGTTTGGTGTTAGTTTTTTAAACTATTTATCATGGTAACGGTAACAAGAAAAGTTCATAACATAGGTATACTGAGAAGCAAAAAGTCAAATAGTAATGAACGTTTTCAATTAATTTACTAACACAATGAATGTGACCAAAGCAGTTAGGGAAACATGTAAATCCATTAAATGTTCTGAAATAACTTTTGACGCATTAAGAGAGGAACAAATTGTCCTTTGCGGACTCCTTCAAAAAAAATAATTCAAGAACGAACTCATATAATGACATCGTACTAAGTGGTGTTTATCGTCTTGTCCACTCCTTGTTGTTCGACAACTTGCCCCTACTTTAAGTATTATTTTAGCGAGGGTAAACGCAGACGACACACTGCCAAATTTCTCACAAACTTCCTTATACAGATTTTTGCAGGATATGGGTTTTAAGTACGATTGTAGGGGTAACAAGAGTGCTTTCATTGAAAAGGATGACATTATTAGGTGGCGTATGAGTATTTGAAGGATATTAAGAAGTTCAGAGCTGAAGGTAGGCCTATTATTTATACAGATGTATCATGGGTAAATTTTGGACATGACGTTACAAGGAGTGGAAGGATATTACCATTCAGAGTTCTAGATAAGCATTTATTGAGGGCTTAAACATGGAACTGAAGCCACCTGGGAATCGTGGACCACGCTTTGGGATGGTTCACGCTGGAAATGGCAATTGCTTTGTTGAAGATGCTGAACTCACGTTTTTGTGCAAGAAAATCACAACAGATGCCCATGACTAAATGGATGGTGACGTTTATGAAAAGTGGTTTTCAGAACAATTAGACCCTAATACACCTGAGGAGCTGTTATCGTAATCGATAAGGCAGCCTATCACAGCAGAAGGTGTGAAGCAATCCCGATCACATCATGTCTTAGAGCTCAAATAGCTGAGGGGCTTATCCATAAGAACATTGATGTTGATGATGAAATGTTGAAACAACAAATGCTGTATTTGGTTTTGCAACACAAACTCAAATTTGAAAAATACAAAGTGGATGAGATGGTGAAGGTAGTGGATCGACAAGTCATTTATTTTCCTTTGTATCATTGTGAACTTAAACTTATAGAGATGGTGTGGGCTCAAGTATAAACATTTATTAAAATGAACAAAGCTAGTTTTAATGATAAAGATATGAGGTCCTTAATAGCTGCCACGTATGAAAATTTTCCGGAGAAAACTGGTCAATTGTGTAAATCGCGTCAAAAAAAATTAAAATTACATGTGGAAAGCAGACGAGCTACAAGATGACGAAGAGCAGTTTTTAATAAGATAAACTTCACGATCTTCATCGTCCCCTGTGATATCTCGTCCACCCATAAGTCCACCAACTCGCTCTCAAAACTTTTAGCTATCTGGGCCATCCACTAAACACTACTTCAAAATTTATGGAGCCCCACCCTAGTGCGGGAATAGCGATGAAGTATAAAGGTATTTTTAAGGTTAAAACTAAGATGTTATTTACTTTACAGAGAAGGCTTTAATTTGTCTTGAATGGTTTTTGAAACGCCGCCCCCCTCCCCCTTTTAATTACCGGTATTTTAATTTATAAAACTATTGTATATTCATTTCTTATCATAATTATTGAGTTTTATCTTTTACTCTAATAAATATGAATTAGGTAATTGTTTATAAAAGTGTATACATATTCACATGCAAACAGGGAATATTTTTGTATAAACCTCTGTACATGGGAAGACCATCTTTGAATGGATTCATCTCCAACAGATGACAGTGTACAATTTATATCAAAAGTGGCATTAATATTATAAAAAAACAGTTTAATACACAATTCTTGACAACCCAAACTTTAAATTGATTGCCATAGCGTGTACAAAGTTTGTATAATTTGATAAGTTTGAATGTAATAGTTCTCCATCTGTTTCGAGTGGGTGAGCTCTGGCAACTGCGCACTTCATAAGACCTGTACTGCTGCAGAGGAAGAGTGGAACGGACTACACATATTTTAATTTAGCATGAAAAGTAATATTATGATCAGGCTTGTTTTTGTGCCAAAAAATAGTTTTATTTTTTAAATCAATTAAATGTATTTATTTGTAAACTATTAGCTATTTTTTGGTCACTAAATTACCTGAAACCATAAAATAAAAACTATATTATAAAAAAAATATCATTATATTTAAATTTCGCGCGTTCTATTATGTGACAATACAAACGCTTTTTGGCTTTAATAGGTCATCTCTTGACTAAAGCTCGTGTTGTACACAGACTGGTTTCATATCGTGTTGGTCGTGAAACACGATTCTCCAGTCTCGATTCTCGATCAATAGCAATTCAATCTCGAATGCATCACATCCATCCACCCTTCTTAATCTATGTTCCAATGTAAACAATCTGAATATAAAAAAAACTTTAGAAATTGTTGATTAATTTTAAACGCACCTTTGCTTTCAAACCAAATGATATGGGATATTAGATATTAGTGTTAGTATTACTAATATTGCCAGGATGCCTGCTCTTGATTCAGAAGATTATGAATTACAAGTAAGTCAGCAGACATTTTTAGGTTAGGTAATCTATAATTTGTCAAATTAAGCATATAAGTATATAAAATTGTACATTATTACTTTTGATTTAATTCAAATCGCTAGGTTCTTGATCTCGATATAGCTAGTGTTTAATATACTTAATTATAGTTTACTTGACTTTGTTAAATTTTTATTTACAACCAGCGCTCCGCAAATTTTTGCTTAGCAAGGATTTAAAATAGTCTGCAATATTTTAGATAAATCTTGCAAGAATTCGTTTTTTGGTTTTTCTATTTTCCATAACCTATAAATATTTTTGTTTCTTTTTGTTTTGAGTACACTCCACCCATGAGTCTTAATTCAGAAAATAAAATCTAGGCCTATTGTAAATCAACTCATGTCTTATTTGTGGTTGGTTAGCTACCATTCGGGCCCCCGCCAGTATTGCCAGACGTACAAAAACAGCTGAAGGAGTACTTGCTGTGTCCGGACCGACTGCCCATTCATGACTATGAGCACGCCCAACAGTTTTGGCCCCGGGAATCCAATCCAAGGTCACTCTA
This sequence comes from Timema shepardi, assembly GCA_902151425.1. Taxonomy (NCBI): domain Eukaryota; kingdom Metazoa; phylum Arthropoda; class Insecta; order Phasmatodea; family Timematidae; genus Timema; species Timema shepardi. The sequence continues at coordinate 49,411 of CABFVX010001469.1, read as the reverse complement.
TCACTGTGATGTGTCATCATCGGAGACTGTATTGAAGGTATTGCGCTAGCATGTTTGTAAGAATGGTGATAAATCTGATGAGAGATAGTAACAGCCCATTAAATCTTTATTTTTAATTTGTTTTTACATTCAAACTCACTACCTACCTGGGCTATCCACTATTTAGCCTAATTACACTAATGAGGTAGGGTGAGGACATATTTAATACATAGAACATGTACTTCCATTTGTATGGATTACGAGTGTGAAACTACTTAGGAAAAAACACCCTTACACCCATTCAGGATTCAAATCCCAAATCCCTTGTTACTGGCAAACCAAAGTAGTTGAGCTTGACGTTTAATCCGCATGTCCACTAATGTGGGTACCTTAATGTTTTTAATGCACCATAAAATTACCTAATGAGTATGATCTATGAGCCTAAATGACAAACTTACTTATTAACAAAACATTCAAGCTTTTTTTTTTAATTAAGTATTCTTACACATTTTTGTTGGACAAACAGTTGAGAAAATACAAACATATTTCCTTTTGGCCAACATCGATACATTTTTACTATATAATTTGTGTTATAATATACTAGGTTTTAATAGCTTCCATTATTGACAGCTGTGGATAAAATAACTTGATGTATGAATATGTTAATAGTAGCTTTAGTAATTACCAAGTACTGTTCTTCACACAAAAATCAGGATGTAGCATAGTTTTGTACTTAAGCGTATTTAAATTTGTTTACTGGCACTACTTGACAGTTTGACCGCGACCCATCGACAGGGCAGCTGCTCGATTTCCGAGAGGTGTACCTTTCTGATGTTGGCACCACCGCCAAAAACTCTATGTCCCTGACTCGAGCCCCAGGCCCCATGAGCGAAGCTACTAGGGGCAGCGCCAACAACTTCCCTTTTTGGCCAGGAGGGTTCCCTGAGCCATCATTACAGGATGTCCAACTGGAGGAGGACACTGACATTAACTTTGATAATAGTAAGTGGACTATATAACCAACTGCTAACTATATAGTTCACACATTCATATGTCTTGTGAGTAGGGTTTTCCTATCCTCTCTATAGGCACTCATATAGGTCTACAATGCATTTTATTTTGTGTTTTTTTGGTGTAAAGTGCAAGTTGTACAGTGAGCTACATCATCATCAACTGTTTCCAGCCTCTGGCCGGATAAGTTTAGTAAAATGACACCATCTTCCTCTATCCTTTCTCCACTCTTCCTCCTTTAATTTCTTCCATTATTCTCCTCTCATTTGAACACTTTATGTTATCGGCTCCTCCCATCTCTTTCTTGGCCTCCCATGTGGTCTTTTTCCTACATACTTCATTCCTAATATTTTCTTTGGCATCCTCTCTTTTTCCATCCTCATGACATGCCCATACCATCTCAGTCTTGCTTCCTCTACTATCTCGTGTACTCCCTGTAACCCAACTCTTTCTTGATTAAATTCATTCCTAATCTTGTTTTGGGTCGTGAAAGCTTTCATGCTCCTCTTAATTCCCATGGCTTCCACTTTCCTAGTTTTTCTTACATTCACTATTCATGTTTCTGCTGCATATGTGACAATGGGTACAAAGGTCACCCTGTACAAAACTTCTTTACACTTCAAGGCTACTTCTCTTCTCCATAGCAGGTCTCTTACACATCTATGGAACAATTCTCTCTGCTGTCTTCTTCTCATTAGATCCTCTCTACTTCCACCTTTCACCTCAATCACACTTCCAAGATATTTTACGTTTTGTACTTTTCTCAGCTCTACTCCATACAACTTTGTAGCTGTATTAGGCTTCCCCCTCTTCCTTGTCATTACCATCACTTCACACTTTACCATGGTACATTTCATTCCACACGCTTTCTCTTCATCATTCTATTATTTTAGCTGTTCCTGTACTTACTCTTCCTTCGCCTCCCATACCATCACATCATCAGCAAATATCATGGTTTTCATTCTTTCCTTCTCGAGTTTTCCCGCCAGGTATTGCACACTGCAGTACCATATTGACCCGAATATAGTACGGCCTTGCACATGATATAACTAAAATATTTTGAAGGTAATCTACATGAAAAATATACCACAAGTTAAAAACTTGACACAGTTTTATTAAGCCCTTAGAATGCTTGTCTTGGTGTGCAGGCATGCCTAAAGTTTTTAATATTAGAAATACAGCACAAATTCTTCCAGCAACTATTACTGACCTGCTAAATTACCAGTTCATTAACATTGGAGGGTGGAAATTCTCCCTCTTTCCTCGGTTTGACCATGAGTTTATTGATGCGCGTGAGCATAATAGGTGATAGTTTCTGCACTTGCGCTGGTTTCTTGCTTTGCTCTTGACTATGAATTTATTATTAGATTTGTGTTTGCGCTTTGATACCTGTCGGTTGGCCAGTACAGTCACAACCCTATACAAAATAGACCTCTGAAGGAATTTGATGGAGAATTTTTCAGTGAAAATTGTTAGGCTGCGTGTGTAATACAAGTACAGTTTTCAGAAGGAAATTTTTAGGAGAAAAACATTGAATTATATTAGGGCCAACATGGTAATTATATTATTGTAGTTAATATCCACAGTATATAGGTGCATATGTATTAAGCTGTGTTCAATCATTGTGATTTAAAAAAATATATTTTTCCAAATAATGGACTGTTTTTTATCTCGAAAGGGTATTAAGAGATTTCACTGTAGACATGCTCTCGGTGGAAGGACTAATTTCTAACTGAGTTTACAGTGATTGCTTAGAGTGGGGGGAGCAAGGCCGAATGCTATATACACTGGATAAGGGGTAGAGTGGGGCTGGTCTCCAAGTTCAAAGCATTGTCACAAACTGATCCCTAACCTAATACAGATGGTCATAAAAGCTTAGCCACCCACACCTTTCGTTTTTGTTAATTCCAAAATTTGGATATTTCTTACTACCCAAGCATTGAATAATATTTGCATGTTTGTATAAAATGTGTAAAGTATATCTGTGTAGTATGCTTGTTATCTAAGTGAGAAATTATATGATAACACGTGTAACTTAAAATCATTCTGGCTTATTTCTTATTACAGCCATTCTTTCATTATTTTCTTACTTGCTGCAATCAAGTTTGTCTAAGACATAAGAATGTCTGGATGTGCGCCAAAAAGCTTTAAAATATACTCTCTTAATTAATTTATGACTTTTTCAAAAATACTTAATTGACTAAACTTAAATAAATATCTTGTTTAACTAGTTTAAAATTTAAATATCATAAAATTGATTAAAAAAAGATGACATAAAAACATATTAATCAAACAACTAGGCCCTAATTTTAATTAGATATTGCAAAAACTATTCTATAAAATCATTTGAATAATTCATTATTTGTATGCCTTAAATATAGTTGAGTTATACCTTCAAACTAAAAAAAACTATAATTAAAACAGTTCAAAACATATTTATATCCTATTATGCATTAAAATAAAATTTAGAATAAAAATTTGACATATTTTAAACATTCTATCCCTAGTAATAATTTTACTTTCTTTTTGATGCGAAACAAAAGAACAGGTAAGTTATTCTTTGATAGCAGGAGCTCTCGAGTGTCTCCTTTTATTTTAAGCTTGGTGGAAGAGTGTTTATTTCATTGTGTCTCTCCACCAGATCTGCTGGTGGTCCCTCCTGGTTTCAACTGCGGGGTAGAGTTCAGACCAGATAACCGTACCCCGGTCACTAAGGAGGCCATCAAGGCAGAGGAGTCTGCAAAGATGCCAGAGGAGGAAGGCAATGAGGTAGTAGTCAACCTAATGGAGCTGTTGCAACGGGAAGAAGACTTCTTAGGGCTTTGGAAGGATGAGATCCCTAAGAAACAAGAGGCTCCATGCCCCAAGGTGTATCTAGGGAAGACGCTCGAGATAGACCAGGAACTGGATCAGCTTGTGCCCAAGGTACTACAACAAAGGGAAATAATGACTGAGGCAGGCCTCTGTTCTTACAAATTAACAAGGGATTTGTATTGTCTCAGTTCTAATGACCCTGATATTTTGTTATATTAAAAAAAAAGTGTGTGTACAAGTAAGCTATAATCCTTTGTGACAAGGAGAGTACAAGGGAAATAAAGACCTCTGTGACAAGAAGGTTACAAGGGAACTAGAGCCTTCTATAACTAGAAGGGTACAAGTGAACTGGAGTCCTATTTGACAATGAAGTTACAAGTGAACTAGAGCCCTCTTTGACAATGAAGTTACAAGTGAACTAGAGCCCTTTGTGACAAGGATGGTACAAGTGGGCCAGATTTCTTTGTAACTAGGAGGGCTTAAGTACCACCAACCCATATGGTTTGTGGTTTGAGCACCTATAGACAACCCAATTGTGTTGTCTCCCGATAGGAGGACATCATTCCGGTCCTGAATATATCAGAAACAGCCACAGTGAAGGGTCCCACCAGCTCACAGTGGGCAGAGGTCATTGATGTGTCTGAGCCTGTCAGGGACTTCCATCAAAAGATACCGGACATGGCCAAGACCTGGGACTTTGAGTTGGACATCTTCCAGAAACAGGTGAGACACTGGCTCACTATTGTCAAGACTTACGATCTCTAGTATTGAATTGAACATCTTCCAGAAACAGGTGAGATATTGGCTTATCATTGTCGAGCTCATTTTCCACATCTTGAATTTAGTTAACTTGGCAAATATCAAACCTGGACATCGGGCAAATTTATATTTTGGAACTCTCTATTTTTTTAGTTCCACTAAATTTTTTTTTCTGCATAGATAGATGAAGTCCACTTCTTTTAATCTAAATATTGGAAAATGTGACATCCATTAGAGATTATCTTTCCCATGGTGGTGGTATTGTCTTTTCTCCTATTCTGACTTTTTTTTACATTAATCTAGTTGCAGTATTTGGAATAGGTCCCAAGGGTAGCTTATGGATTAAATTTTAAGGTATAGCTAACACACTTACCTGAAGAAGCTGTTTGTGGCAGTGAAATCTTGTCCTTAAGTATGTGTTTTTAATGTTTTATCTGATTAATTATTCATACCCAGTATCACTCAGGTAAGTGTGCTAGCTGCATTATAAAATATAAATTTCAAAATTAACAAATTTGTTTATCGAATTTAAAACTTGAAAAATATATATATATATATATATATATATTGAACTCAAATATTTGAAGCAACCATTCCAATCTCTTAGTACTTCATGTCTTAGCACCAATATATGTTCTCTATCACTTATTGTGGATTCACACATTTCCCAAAAAAAATAACAGATCTGAAATGTGGTCACACAAGGAGCTCTAAGTCAATCACAAGAAATCAGTGTGAACTGTGTAAATCCATTTGCACAAGTAGAAACAATTTCAGCTTTGTCCACACTTCTCCATAAATTATGTATGGAAGCACCAATCACATTTCAAAACCAACCAACCTAATCAGGGTGCACATGCATAAACAAATTGACCCAATGTGTGCATGCGTCTACAAAACAAAATACATGCGCCATCAACTGTTATGAATTGATTTGAAATATTTTGTTAAATAAAATGAAAAGCCTGTGTGTTGTTCTTGTTCTTTGTTTATTTGTTCCACTACATGACATATTAATTAGAAAACATTCATTTTAATAATAATCTAAATGATCTGTTTATCCACTAGAGAATTAAATATATTGATAATCAGCTGTTTTAAGTTTGTGTTGCAAAGGCGACAGGCAAAGGCAACAAACGACTGAAACAGAAAATAGAATATGTGATGGAAAAAGACCAATTTGGGTTCATAAAAGGAAAAGGAACCAGACATGCCATCATATGCTGAGAATAATTTTAAAAATAGTGCTGGAAGTTAAGGAAGAAGTGTCCATTTGTTTTATCAACTGGCCAAAGTTGTTCGATAGAGTTAAATGGAAGAAACTGATGGAAATACTCAAGAAGATCAACATCAACTGGAGGAACAGAAGGTTGATTGCAAACCTATACCCAGGAAAGTGAATGAAGGTGAGGCTTAATGATGGAGAAACCAACAGCATATAAATAGTAAGAGGAATGAAATAGAGATGCTGTTGGTCACCCGTTCTGTTCAACTTGTATGGTGAGTGGTTGGTCTGGAAAGCCCTAGAGAGACATGGCAATTTCAGGATAGGAGGACATGTCATCAACACAATAAAATATGTAGATTATCTAGCATTGCTGGCCAAAAATAAAGAAGAGTTGCAAGAAATGATGGGCCAGCTGGTGGAGATAGGGAGAAGATATGGCATGGATATCAACATTGAGAAGTCAAAAGTGATGGTAGTTTCAAAAAATGAAGAGCCACTGAAAATCAAAATTGGAAATAAGGAATTGGAAAACATAGAGCAGTTCAAGTACCTGGGAAGTCTTCTGACAAAGAATGCTTACTGCCCCAAGTAAACTAGATTAAGGATTTCCATGGCCAAGGAACCTTTCGACAAGAAGAAGTTACTGTTGACCATCAAGTTGAGTTTGGAACTGAGGAATAAACTGTTGAGATGCTACATTTGAAGAAACACATTGTATAGAGCAGAACCTTGGTCTCTTAGGAAGTTGGAAATAAATATTTGGAGAGCTTTGAAACGTGGTGCTGGAAAAGACTTGAGAAGATCAGGTTAACAGAGAGGGTGACAAATGAAGAAGTCCTAAGAATAGTGGGTGAGAAGTCAAACATTTTGGATGTGATTCTTTGGTACAAAGCAACCTGGACTGGGACACATCCTTAGGAAGAACTATCTTCTGCACAATATAGTAGAAACAACAGGTTGAGGGAAAGAGGATCATATGAAGGAGGAGGATTCAATTATTAGATGTCTTGAAGGAAAGAATACAATTCTGAGAATTGAAGGAAGAAGCAGAGGACAGGGCACATTGATGGTCTAAGTTCACTGACAAAAGGAATGGACCTGTCATGAGACAGAACTCCTAATAGTAATAATAATGTATTTTATAGTGGACATCTTGGATTACTGAAGTCTTAAAACATATACAGGACAATTTTAAGGAAAACACTCGGTATATCACTACTTCATACCATATAAGCAAGGTTTCCCATGTAGTCATCCCTTCCCTTCACAAAAAATCCCACAGAATATGTTAGGCTCCTATACTAATAATATGAGAAGATTAAATCTAAGGAAATACACCAATACTTGCATGGTAATAGGGTGAAAAACCACAAGTGGATCCAATGCGCCTGGTCATGATTCACTCCTGGCTTCTCATTCCAAAGTCTGGAGTGCAAACCATTACATCAACCCAGCAAGGTACCTAGTTTTAAGGTGACCAAATAGTCACAAACAAATTTTCTTATTTTGTTTTACTTAGAGTTGGGTCGAATTCATTATTTCACAAATTTGAATCTCCAATTTATCTTCAAATCCTAAATCTAAATTTGAATCTTGGAATAATTATGAAAATAGGAGTTAATATAAATATAATAGAATAATAAAAAATAAACATATAGTAACTTGCTGTTAACATTTTTTCTTATAAATTATAATCCATTCATTATATCATTCATACATTCACTGTGTTATATTATTGGTCTAAGGCTTGGTTGATAAAAAAATTGAAAATATTTTTTTAAGGGTCTGAAAATCGAATTGAAAATTTTATTTGATCCTCGAGTCTCAAATATTCTTAAGGATTCTAGGACCCATCCCTATTTTTATTCTAAATCGGTTTGAAGCTACATCTCCATCATAATAATAGCTTATAATAATATTTATGAAATAATCTGTCTTAAACATGTTATAATTAGGGCTAGGCCGATGTTCAACACAAATTTAAAATCTTTATTTTACCATCTACCACTATTTTTTCTTATAAGTGTATTATTTAAAATATAAATAATAATTGTTAGATACTCTTAAAGGAAAAGATGAAAACAAATAAACAGAATCTTAGCGCTTTTGAATAACTCTGTGTTAGCTTTGAAATAATTATTTATAATTCATTAATACATTATTCTCACATTTGAAAATTTTGTATTTATATAAAATAGGTCTGAAACACTTATCCACCTTGTACTTCCCCTTCCCCCTTTTTTAAATATTGCCACAACATTGTTGATGTTTTTTATTATTTGTTTATTAATATTCTTACTAAGAATTTAATGAACAAAACAGTCTTTGTATTCAAAAATGTATGTATATCGTTTTGCATATTACCTTTGTAATATTAGAAAATAATCCATATCATGGGCTAAAGGGCTGATTGGCTCAGCCCTAGTTGTAATAAAGTCTTGAATTAAACATTATAGAATTTTAGAAAATAAAACAAGAATAAAAATTTAAACTACAACATATATTTGCAAACCCTTCAGAAGTCTGATGTTACATCTTCCTTGGATTTAGTAATCTGTTTACATTCCACTTTGTGAAAAAATAATAGTTCCGGAATTAATTATATAGCTGTTGTCTTAGCCACTGAGCTGTTCAGTCTTTTTCCTTGTCATTCTTACATACTATGTAGGTAAAATACAAGCTCTTTCGATGATTATACTTTTCTAACAAATCTTTAATCACCGCCTCTCTGACTTGATATTTTGTATCTTCATTGCAGATTGTATATTAATTTGTATAGATTAATCACATCATTATTATATCCTACACCTTAGTAGTGCTTGAATAAAAAAACTGACCCAGGCCACAGACTGGAAACAGTAAATGCATGTAGAAAAAATCACATTATTTCATTTATTAATGAATGCATTTTTTAAAATATTAATTTGGATATTTATTAGGGATGTGCCCTCGAATCCAGGGGAAATTTGAAGATTCGAAAAAATTTTGGATTCGAGCATCAAATCCTCAAAAACTTTTTTTTTATTTAAATTTTTCAAGTGAAATTTGTTTTAGAGCTATAATACTGTATATTGGTGGCTCAGAATCAATTATAATCATAGTTTAAACTCAACAATCAAGCCCCACACCAGTAATGTAACATATAATTGAATGTGTGTAATAGTGAATGGATTATAAGAAAGAATGTCAACATTTAGTTACTGTTTGTATTTTTTATTATTCTATTATATCTTTATTTCCTCTTATGTTCATAATTTTTTTCAAAATTTTATATTCAAATTCGAGATCCAAAATTCAATGGTAAATTGAAGATTTGGATTCAAGATTAAAATTTGTAAAATGGTGGATTCAACCCAACTCTAATATTTAGGCTATCCTGAAACTGGAGGAGCATTCAAACGTGTTTGTGGCCGCTCACACATCAGCTGGCAAGACTGTCGTGGCCGAGTATGCTATTGCTCTGTCGCAGAGGAATAAGACACGGTACAGTATTACCAACTCTCTAGTGCCTTTTAGTGATTCCTACTCATTTCCCAATAGACTATTGAGCTTAGCATTAAGTTATATTATGTTTACAGTTGGTTAAAAGTTAACATGTAAAGTTCTGTTGGAACCAGATATCTCACTCCTAGTTTTAAACAAAAGTTATATTGCTAATATAAAATTAAATAGGTCCAATAATTACATTTTTTTTAAACTTAAAAGGGTTGTTTGAAATAGAGCACCTGGTAAAGGACAATATTCATATTCTAGTATAAGGAGTCAGCCAATCTCTCTTTACTATGAATAACCCATGTAGTTCATGTTGAATTGGGATTAGCTGAAGTCTGAATCTCATCTATTTAATAAGCCCTAAATAAATCATGGTTTAAATTAGAAGATAAACCATTAACATACATAAAAATACATTTTAAAAACTAGTATTCACATTGCCACTGTCAGTATACTCTCTGAACTTGAAGAAACTGCCAGTGTTTTTTGTGTAAATTAGTGTTCTATATAAACAATTTCTACTTCAGCATCACTCACTTAAGTACGCTGGTCATCCCTCTTAATTTAAACCATAACAAATTGTTAAAAACTTGCCTTGGTTTATTTTTTTTTTATGTTTAGAAAAATTAAAATTAAATGTTGAAAGATTTTACTGGGCAAAATATTAATTTATGATAGTGAAATAATTTTAAAAATATCTTTACTTTTACCAACTTTAGTTTGTAGAAACCATTATAGGAAGTCATGAAACGATTATTAATTATTTATTAATATGTTATTTTGAAGTCAAGAAAGATTAAATTTAGATTAAAGAGAATCAACTTTTTTTTAGCATTGCGTCTTAATACCCATTCCAGTACTAATTACGTTAATGGTATTAAGGATTCCACATTTAGAAGAAGTGTACCTACTCAAATTTGCATGGCAGGAGAGTGAAAAACCATTTTGGAAAAACTATCCTCAGTACACCTGACTGAGATTTGAACCTAGATCTTCCCATATTCGGCAATCTAGGCTACTGGGAGAGTAGTGTCCTAGACCATGTGGCCAATTAAGCAAATATTAACTTGTGGTTTTGCAATGTTGTGTGACACAAAGTAGTCAAATGTATGCATATAGAATTAATATACTAAGTTAAAATTAAGTATAACAAAAACCATTTAATGTACAATTATAAATAAACTTACTATCCAAAATGTAATTTAGTTATTTAATTTATTTTAAATTTTTGTCATGTTAATATTAATTTGTGATTTACATAGCAAAAAAAAATCAACATGAATGTGTATTTTAACATTAAATGATTTTATTGGCATAGCTTCATAATTGTCAAATCTGAAATTTTACTTTGAATTTGAAGTCAAAGGTGAAAAAATATTCAAAGTGAGGTCGAAATTTTCAAAACTTTGTACCTTCCCACTCCTTTAAAAAGTTATGAACATTACAAAAAAATATGCTATTGTTCGAATTTATGTTCAAATAAATTTGAATAAAGCAACTAATCTTTAATTCTCAGAGCAGTGTACACTTCACCCATCAAGGCACTGTCCAACCAAAAGTACCGGGACTTCAAGAACACTTTTGGTGACGTAGGGTTGATCACTGGTGACTTCCAGATCAATCAGACGGCATCATGCCTAATTATGACAACAGAGATCCTGCGCTCTATGCTGTACCGGGGCAGCGAAGTGTGTAGGGATTTGGAGTATGTCATCTTTGACGAGGTGCACTATATCAATGACTCAGAGGTGTGTGTTTGTCATCTTAACTTTATTTATCCCTTTGGAACTGACATACATTTGTGTTGAAGGCTAATGTTTTAATCATCATCATCATCATCCTCACTACCTCCCTCACCACAGCCACTGGCTAGGTCTGTTTGGAACATAAGCCTGTGCAATGTATTCTTTCCTGCCATCACCCCTGCTCCTCCACCATGACCCAGTCCTCTCCTCCACATTTCTCTGTTCTCCATTCTCCTCACATGGCCATAGCACCTTAGTCACAACTTCCCTATTCTATTATGCATCTCTCATTCCTCCTTCCACTGTTCTTCTCACCATTATATAGTCATACAACTTCACACAATGGCACATTAGGGCGACTCCCCTGTAATTTCCCTACTGCTTCCTGTTGCCTTTCTGTAAGATAGTTACTATCAAACCCTTCTTCCAGTCTTTCAGAATACTCCGTTTTTTCCATATTACATCCATTTCTCGACACAGCCACTGCATTCCCCATTTCCTTCTGCTCTCTGCATCCCTTCATTCACTTAATCCCTTCTCGGTGGCTTCCTGCCTTTCATACTCCTCATTGTCTCTTACACCTCCCTCCAGGTTAAGTCCCTGACACTTTTCAGGTTATTGCCCACTTTGTATTATCCTTCATTCTCCTCAGAAGTAGTATTAGCATTCACCAGGTCCTCAAAATATTCTTTCCACATGTTCCTGATTTCCTCTTTTTTCATTACCACATCTCCATTTTTGTCTATCATCTAAATTCTAACCTACTCCTCCTTATTCCTTCTTTTATTCCTGACCATTTCGTAGAATATTTTCATACTACCCATACTGTCCTCCAATATTTCCATCCATTTCTTATCCAACTTCTCTTCTCCTCCACTACCCTCTTTGTTTTATTCTTTTTGGCCTTACATTATTCCTTGGCCTCTGCTACGACAGGCTTAGCCAGCCAGTAGTGGAAAAATATATAACTTGAATAAAAAACTAACCAAGGCCATGGGCTGGAAATAGTAATGTATGTAAATTCTTCCTTGGCCTCCACTGTCCTAATTTGGAACCACTTCCTAAAGGCCTACTTCTCATCACCACTTATTTGTTCTAGAGTTCCACCATGGTATTTCCTTCAATTCTCTTTTTCTACTGGTTCTTTCACACACTTTTGCTACTTCTACCATTGCTGCCTGGAATATTGCTCTTTCTTCCTCCCTTGTTCTGGGTTCATCCCTTGGTATATGGTCCCTTATTTTTCTCTGAAACTCTGTCTTGTATTTTTCCACTTTTAACTTCATTATCACTAGATGTGGTGGTTGAATGGTCTAAGTCATCACTCCTGCAATAAACTGAACTGTCAATTACGGGAAGATCAGGGTTTGAATCCTGGTTGGGTGTACTAAGGGTGCTTTTTACTAGATGGTTTTTCACTTTCCCTCCACACCAACTAGTCTACATTCCCACTAAATATAATATTCCTCATCCCTAACACCTTAGAGTAAATTAGTACACAGGCGTATAACTTGAATGGGTAGTAAGATTGGATGTTAAAGAAAACTTTCCAAACCTTAACTTCCTCTCTTGATTTTTTGCTATCCTCTTTCCTTTCATTCATGTCAAGGTTGCTACAAGCAGCTGATGGTGACAGTCTAGGGCCTTAAATAGAACTATCCTTACATCTGTTATAGCCTTCCTCATTTGCAAATGAACAGATTTAAAATCCACTATTGACTTCCTTGACCAATCAGGGCTGTACTACATTACCTTGCGACTTTCCCTCTTCTCAAATGATATATTTTATATCATATATCCATTCCTCTTGCACAGTTCAAGCATTTTCTCACCCTCCCCATTTCTACTTCCCCATCAACTCATATCCTTGTCTTCTGTTAACTCCTCATTCCCTAAGCAGCTCTTATGTGAGGCACATACTTGCGCCACATCCACTGGATTATCTTCCAGTTCTATTTCACCCTTCATAATTCTGTAACTTGTTCCATTCACCTCTTTCCTTAGCCCTCCTTCACCACTATTCAAACTCCATTTTTTTCTTTCCTCATCCCAATCCAATAAAACTTAAATCCTTCTTCACTTTTCCTTTCAATTATTATTTTTGCCAATCCCAGTTTTATCCTTTCTATTAAGCCCACTGACTACTATACTTAAATTACTATTGTAACTTACTAACCATTACTTTTCAAGGTTCCTGCAGGGGTGTCACAGTTATCACAGCAATCATGGGGCACACATACTGTACTTCACCCCCGCAGGCAAACCCATACTTCATACCGTTGCCCATCTCCCCCACCCACCCTCCCAACATGGACAAGGGGTTGGTTGGCCTTACAAACATTATTTATTCTCACTATTTATATTTTTGTTAGTATATATCATACATTTTTTCTAGGTTCATAAGTTAAACAAGTGCATGACTTGCAGATTAACTCAACCATGGACAAAATTCATAATTCTAGACACTCAACCTGTGTTTTTCTACCTAGGCCTAACCTAACTATCCTTTAAGGTTGGCTTCCTTCACTATCAATTACTTTACATTATTGTACAGTGTTTCTACACTTTCTTATTATAAATAATAATTAGGAAAACCTCTTTTCGCTTTATGAGGTAATTGTATTATATTTGGAAGAAGGTATAGGAAAGGTGGATAGAAACATATAAAAGGGGTTAATTTATCACTTAACTTCTGCATTAAAAGAAATAAGTTTCAAAGTTAAGATTTTACCTAAATTATTTTCATTGTTTTGAGTCATATTTTATTTAATACCATTAAGTTAGTGTTTTTCATATAGATCATCTTCAAAATTAGGGGTGTGCAAAGATTTAAAAACTTCAATAACATAAGCTCCATTTCCACTCCCTAAGCTAACCCACATGGTTGTTATTCCTGTCCAGTCATATCCAGTTTATAATTCCATTCAGTCATTTTTAATGTTTCATCGTTTGGAAACATTTCTTTGTTTTTATTAGTATTATCATCATCATCATCAATTTATATTGTTTGTTTTGTATTTTTAACAAGAATGTGTGTTTTTTTCTTAATACAACTATCTAAATTTTTGATTATCTGAACCACCTTTGTCATGAATTAATTTGGATGGCTTACATTTTGTTGTATCTTTCTCATCACCATCTATAATTAAAGGGTTCAGGATTCCTTAGACTTGTAATTAAACACATCAATCACTTGACAACAGGCAGCAAACATGACTTAAATGTTCTCCTGAAGTTTGTCATCTCAGTAATGAGACGTTGCTGCATGCAAGTGAGAGTACAAGCGCTTTGATAAAGCAGCCAAAGGTGATACTGGCCTAAGAAAAACTGACATCCCTATTGTTTTGTTGCCCCAGCGAGGTCACGTGTGGGAGGAGGTTTTGATACTGCTCCCCAAGCATGTGAGCATTGTAATGCTTAGCGCCACGGTCCCCAACACACTAGAGTTTGCCGGCTGGGTGGGTCGCACTAAGCAGAAGAAGATGTTTGTCATCAGCACCCCTAAGAGACCAGTGCCCCTTCAGCACTACTTGTACACCGGCTCAGGGGGCAAGAGCAAGAGTGAGATGTTTCTCCTTTTGGACCAGGATGGCCGTTTCATCGATCAGGGGTTGGTAGACTTGTCATCCCATGGATGGGGTCAGTGAAAATGTCACAGGTCAAATAAACTGCAGTGAAAATAATATCAGAACAGGTTAAGGTTGGAATGTTTCATTAACTTTTAAACTTAGAATGCAACATAAACATAATAAACTGGTATTGCCGTTATTATCATACTCACTTCAACAAGTAGTTATTCTAAAATGTTCTTTAAATAACAGTTTCATATTTATTTAAATAAAAAAAGAATTGTACGGATCTTGTGGACAGCCATCACATTTTGGGGTATGTATAAATGAACAATTTCACAGTTCACTTGAAGATGCTATATCATGGTGGCTACAGGCAGGGAAAACAGGGAAAACTTGGAAAAGTCAGGGAATTTTTGAATGACAGGGAATTTAACTAAAAATAAGGACAAGTCAGGGAATTTAAAAAAGTCTAAAATATCCCATTAATTTCACAACTAAACACTAAAACAAAAGTTAATAGTAACTATATAAAATAACATTTTAATTTTTAAAATAAATGATAAAACTGTTTATGTTTAGTAGATACACACTTTTTTTAATATGTGATCAATAATAAATACAACAAGTCATCATCCACCATTAAAACTGGAAAAGAGTAGTCAGGGAAAGTTAAAACATGTTGCCTGGAAATCCTGTAAAATTCAAGGAATTTTGTAAAATATGTTTTGAAGCTACCCTGTATATAAATGACCACCAGCATATTGTCCGCTAAAAGCTATCATATACAAGCAGGCACAGGATACTAGTACTATTTGTGTTGACCAGGAATGAGCTAACAAATTAATCATTAGGAAGGTTATACTTCATGCCATGAAGGCCTACCTTATAAATCAGTGTTTCCCAATCTTTATTTGGTTGTTTACTTCTTTCAGGGCTAATACCTAATGTACATACCCTTTCTAACTCTCGACAAAAAAAGAAAACGAATACCTGCAATCTTGTAAAGTATAAATGGCCATCCAAATTTAATAAATTCCTAGTGGTAGGCCAAATAAAGCTATGTAGAGGGGAAAAAAGGCTTATAAAAACAGTTACAGCACATACGTCTGTGTTAATTTTGGACTATGCGTATCACAGTAGTGAACATTGCTACAAATGAAATAATTAAATTTAAGATGGTTACTATCAGCAAGAACAAGTGATACTCCTGATATACCACATAAATACTAATATCCAACATCAGGGATTTGAACTAAAGTTGCTCAGAAATTTTGGACAGTAATCTTCCAATGGAATATCCTTGTACTAACTACCTACTTCACCCACTAAGAGCCATGTATCACATGGTTGCAGGTATGCAGCAGCGGTGGCTGCCAAGAAGTCTCGCGAAACATCTTTTAAGTCAAGCTACGGTCCAAAGAACCCCAGGAGTCAGCTGAACCCAAAGCAGGAGAAGACAATGTGGGTGGGCCTGATAGACCACCTACGCAAGGAGGACAAGTTGCCGGTGGTGGCCTTCACACTGTCTCGCAACCGCTGCGACCAAACCTCAGAGAGTCTCACAACAGTGGACTTGACCACCTCCGATGATAAGCATCGCATTCGCACCTTCTTCCAGCAGTGCATCCAAAGGCTAAAGGAGCCAGATCGGCTTCTTCCTCAGGTACCATCGAGTGCACTTTAGTTGAGGAGTGCCCCGTATAGTGTAAGGCAGCAATTGGCAAGTTAAGGCCCATGGGCCGGATTCGTCCCACTGACTGATTTATCTGGTCAGCAAAATATTTATCCAATAAACAATTGTGTCTAAAAATAAACTAATAACATTACAATAAAAGACATAAAGTTGAAATTTTTGCTTGATATTTACTCAAACTGGCCCACCAAATTTATTTTTATAACCCATAAGGTCCGAGGTATAAAAAGGTGGTCGACCCTTAGTCTAATATCTCATTCTAGCAATAGATTGAATTTTGAGGATCTGAGAGTTCAAGGCACAAATTCTCACCAGGTGTACTGAGGGCATTTTCCCTAAATATTTTCCTACTTTTGATTCCAAGTAATTTCAGCTACATTTTCCCCAAATTTTGCTTTCCACAACTCTTCTCCAATAGCATAAATATGTAAATAATCTGGACAGGTTTTAATATGTGATGTATCTGATTTCCAAACCCTTCCTTCACCTCTGACAAGACATCTTGTGAATGTGGGGAATGCCAGGCCTCCACCGTGGTTCGGATTCCACGTTAAACTGTAGGTCCTCCATTTCATCTCACAATCACCCTACCATTACACATTAGCGTAAGTGCATATAACCCGAACGGGTAGTAAGACGCGGTGCTAATAATAATGATAATAATATGTGATGCACATCTAAAAAAATGTGTGTTAAAATGTAACAACTAACAATCCAATGAATGTATACATACATATTAAAGTTGGGTCAACTCCACTATTTTAGAAATCCGAATCTTCATTATACTTACAAATCTTTAATTTGAATTCAAATCTTTTAAAAATATTTGAACACAAGAGGAAATATAAATGCAATAGAAATAGAAATAGTAACTAAATGCTTATATTTTTTGTTATAACATTAAACTTTCTTTTATTCAGTTAAGGGATAAATTAATATTCTTAAGTACAGTTGTTAAGTTTGTCCTATTAAGGAGAGTAGGTTATCTAAATTAGTGACCAGGAGGGGTGCCTGGATTTGGTAATATATTAGTAAGCAAGTTCCTACCCACAAAGCTGGGAAGCATTGCAACTTTTGGGGAGGGACCATATAACTCTTGTACTATAGCAAGAGTCAAAATCTGAATTATGCATTTGGGCTACTGGTTTGTCAGGATTGTTGTGGTTGATATCAAAACAATGATCATTCATTTGTTGCCTGAGTGTTCCTGTGGTTAGACCAACGTATTCAGCAATGCAGTAATTACATTGTAGCTGGAATTATATTTGGAAGAAGGTATAGGAAAGGTGGATAGAAACATATAAAAGGGGGATGAACACAATATGGCCTTGTAGCTGGTATTTGAGATTTTTTCTGGAGCAGTCTAAGTGGCCTTTCATGGGGTATTCCATTTGTGTGTGTCTGCTGTTGAATGAGGTGGAGGGTTGGTGAATTTTGCAAGTACTGCATCTTGGTTTGTCACAAGGGTTTTTTGTGACTGGGTCAGGCAATTTAGGGTAAACCAGAATGCTCTAAAGATTAGGGGGTGAGGGGTTTGAATGTGATTCTTGGAGCACTGTTGAGAATATTATACTGTAACAAGATTAGTACCTAACAGCGGGACCAGCGTGCTCTTGTTGTTTGCCCCTGCTGCGCTCCTTGTTCTCTCTGTCTCCCTCCTTGTCTAACGGGTAGGTAGCGACCTTATCGCTTGACTGGGGGATTAGAGGGGCTGAGGGGTTGTGGGGGGGAGGACGGAGACTCGTCTGGAGGGGTCTGGATCCTTTTTATTCTAGAAGTGGAGGCTTCCAGACCCTCAGCTCTCACCACCCCTATAAATACATGCTCAGCGGTAGCCTGAGTTCAGTTCTTTGTTCGCGACTGATAAGTCCGGGAGTGGATCGGCGAGTTCAGTGTTCGTGTGGCGAGTGCCGGAGTAGTGTGTACGGCACGGGAGTGGACCGGCGAGTCCAGTGTTCGTGTATTACGGGTCATCGCCGTGTATCGTGCGTGAGACAAGTGACTTTTGTTATCCTTGTAGAATACTGTGTTAATGAACATTTTTGTGACTGTCTTTTAAATATTTGAATAGTTATTAGGTGTTTTATAGTTGTTAATTTGTTTATTTAATTTACTTATATTTTTATGTGTTCTATTAGTTTATTCATTTACAGACTTCATTAAGACTCTATTTTATTTTATGACTTGTTTAGTTGTAATTAGTTTATATGTACAGTTAATCGGTGTGTGTACGTAGTGATAATTTTAATAATTAAAACTCTGAATATTCCGTGGGCATTTTCATTCGTGTTTAGTCGGCAGCATACTCCAATATCTCTAAAAGAACTCGTGGCTCACACGTCCACGTGACCCTCCCAGGTCACGTGCGTCCCCACGTTACAATACATTTGGCTTTGGAAGCTAGGCTATAGGGTAGAGAGCGTTTTACATAAAGAGGATGGTTGCTTTGGAAATGGAGGTACTGTTGATGATTGGTGGCTTTGTTGTGGATTGTGGTGTTTATTTCCTTCATGAAGTTTCATTTCCAGGTCCAAGAATATGGCATGGTGTTGGGAAATGTTTCAGGTGAATCTGAAGGTGGTATGGATATTTAGCCTGTTCAGGAATATGCAATAACAGAATCTAAATAACATGATCAACCTCTAACCATGCTGCCATAGTCCAGTCTGTGTTTTACTCTCTTCTGCTGAAGAAGGGGACTATTGTACATATGTATGTGTTTTGTTGTGTTTTAATTGTGAACTTTTAGGCCTATAGTTTTCTAGTATGGTTGTAGGCCTTACTCTTCTATCCTCCTTTCAGTGTTTATTTTAACTTAATAAACAAATGACTTTTTTAAATTTATTTAGAACTAGTATACAAGTATAATATGACGGTATTGGTATTATAACAATATACAGTAGTTAGGAAAATAGCCTCCCCTTTTTTTTACACGAGCTTTTCATTAATGCAGATCACCCCTTTTGGATTTTTCTATTTTTTATTTAAAAACCCATTGAATTAAGTGGGCCAGAATGAAACTTGTTGTGAGCCACGTTTTGGACTACAATGACATAAACCATAGGCTATACTCTAACATTGATGAGTTCCTTGTCTCATCCCCTAATCGTGGATTTGGTTATTTAGGTGGTGAAGATGCAGAGCCTGTTAATGCAAGGAATAGGGATCCACCACAGCGGTATCCTACCTATCCTCAAGGAGATAGTGGAGATGCTTTTCCAGGAAGGGAAGGTCAAGGTAAGAAGGATGAAACACTTTCCCTGGAAAGTGTTTGAATGCTTACCTGACAACATTTTATGGCTCCAGTCTTTTTGGTCTGGGTGGCTTAGCACAATCTTAAGGGACCAGTTTCATACTAGCTAGTACTGCCTAAGTATTCAAATGTTGTTTGTATATATGTTTTGTTTCCAAGAAATTACATGTGTTTGGCCTAATCTTAGAGAAGATTTTTGTTTTAAGTAGAGTCATTAATATAAGTTGTCTATTATACCTTTATTTCCTTATAAATATAACCTCCCTGACAAATAGGAAAAATTAACAGATCTACTTTCATGTATCCAAACGCTGAACCATTTGATTTTCAAGCCCATATGATAACTTTTCATGTAAGGCAATCAAAACTTTCACAGCACTTTTTTTTTTGCGACTCTAGTTCACTTCATAAATAAAGATGGCACCCAGAAAACCAGATGAGGATATAACTGGTTGGTGACAGCACTACAACCCATATTCATGAGCCTGTGTATTTACAATCATGAAATAATGATTTACATACATCATTAAACAAAAAATACTCTAGAGGTTGAAAAATACAACAAATAAACATGCAAATAATAATTTTAAAATAAATGTGCTAGGTAATGATTACGTACTGTTAGGGCTTGTTGGGCAACAAATATTTGTATCTGGCGAGCATTACAAAATTACAGTCGGGCACAGGTAAATTCGAACAGGCATTTTATTTTGCAAACAACTTTGTCACAGGGCTATAAAATTTCAAATTATAAGTTTAACAGCCTAATTTAATTTTTTTTTAAATGGAAACAGTTTTGTCACGGGCCTATTAAATTTCAACTTACAAGTTAAAACAGTCACATTTGATTTAAAAAAAATAAAAATAGTTAGTTTATGCTCAAGAATCTATAGCTAATAGAGAACATATCTCGCTTTGCTTTGTGAAAGTTCTGTTGAAGCATAAAGAGTTCCTTTACATTTTCTTCGAGCAATTGCTCCCTCCATCTTGTAAATACATTTAATACATATTTAATAAATAGTATTTATTTACTTTATAGCACACTTTATAATTTATTAACTAGATAACTGCAAATAAATATTAAAAATATAGAAAGGATACACTATGCACTAAACTTGGAACATACATAAATCGAAAACAAAAACATGTTTACTTGAATTAAAGTGGCTGTTTCCTATTTAATGTTCATTTGATGCATACTTTTCTATTTATATCTTAACGAATCTGGCTAATAATAGTAATAATAAATTGAAGAAATGTAAAGAAAACTAATTTAAATTAAGTTTTCGCAAGATTAGGGCCTAAAAATCTCAATGTGGAAATGTTGAATTTGTAATGTTGCCATTGACAGAGAAAATTAAATCGTAGGATTCTTGAATTTTCTATGTTGTAGACTTGTAACGTGGTGGAATCGTTATCATAGTTTTGTTGAAAGCAAATATAATAATTTACAAATTAATATAAAATAATACTTACCTTTATTTAATATTAGTTGGATTGAAACAATTCAACTATGAATGTCAGTTAAACACTATTTTTTCCAAAGTTCGAATTATAGTTTGGTGCTAGTATGGTAATATATACTTAGCAACTTCTTGAGATGCCCGATTGAAATACGGCCATAAAAAATACTCACCCGACATTCTGAGATTTTTAGATGCCTGATTTACTGCCCAAAATTTTGGGTGCCTGACCACCCCTATGTACTGTTTACACACACAATTATAATATGATGAAAAACATTACAAAACGGCACTGGCTCTAAGTCTAGAAAAAGAATTTATTGTTGCACTAATTCAAAGGTTTTAGGTTTAATTTCCATGTTCAGGTGTAGCCGTTATATGAATATTTTAGTAAAATTAAAGAGTGTTATTTATGCAATAATGCTTTGAACACTTATTGGCCTTGGAATATATAATTTTGAAACATTACTTTTGTAAATAGTTTAACCTTTCTTTTTTTATGAACAAGAATTTTCAGTGCAAAGTTTATCATTCCTATATTTAATGTAGTTGATAATAAGTAGGTATATTTCTAAGTGTTGATGAAACCAAAGAAAATAATTCACACAAGGAATTACAGTAGAAACAGCTATTAATAAATTGATCTAAATCTGGATCCCTACAAATGTATTTATTGGCCAAACACATGAAAAGGTTCTTTTTATCACTACGTCTTACTACCCATTCGGGCTATACGCTTATGTACTAATTGCGCTAATGGTTTTAGAGATAAGTAAGGCTATATTCATAGGAAGTATACCCACATTGGCGTGAAGGTTGGGCGGAAAACCATTTTGAATAAACCATGCTCAGTATATCCGACCAAGATTCGAACTTCACTTTACCCGTTGTTGATAGTCTAATCTACTGCAAGAATAGTGCCTTACACCATGCGGCTACTGAAGTGGGCTCACAGTAAAAGTTGCTTCTGAGTTTTGTGCTGGAAAAACTTATTTCTGAACTTTTCTGTTATTAAAATCTTCATTATTTTATGTTCAATAAGTACAATCCTCAAAAGAGTTGTTGGTGGCCACCTCTGGTAAGATCATTGAACTAGTCAGCATCTGTATTATGCCCAAATAAAAATATCAAAGCAATAATTGCATTCCAAACAAACAGACAATTTGTAGTAAGCAATAGCATAACCACAAATGTACAAAACTGAGGATTCTGGAATCATGTCAGCTGTTAGTTTAATATCACTAATCACATCCACAAAATTTTCATCTCTTGAATGTTTGCTATATGAGCCAAAACATAATGCAATGAAAGTGTGAGCCACACAAAATTTCAACTCGCATACTGGTAAATTACACAAGAAACAAACATCCTGCACAATAAAACAAACTGAGCAAAATCAGCAATACTGCACGTGGCTGTCTTGTTGACTGGCCTCAACACAGTGTTGCCAAACTTCAGTATTACGGCCTGTAACTAAAGATGATCGTGGTTGGGCCGATTCGATCAGTGGCCAGCTATGGGACAGTCACCAACGAAATTTTTCTGATTTTGCTTACTGATTCTTAACACTGGCTATCTTTTGAATGGGTGTTAACAGCTTGTGCATATCAGGTACTGATGACTCATAATTGTCCATTGTTGTTACCAGAAGGGAGTAGAACTTTGCTACTATTATACTCTAAGTAAACAGTTATTCATTTCTTTAACAAGGGGGAGTCTTAGGAATATTCAAGGGAGGATTAAACTTGGAAAGATTCAAGGAGAGCTAGAATTAAAGAACTCTGAGGTTTCAAAAGTACATCATATGTATGAAAAAAGTGCATTGATCAAAAAAATGTGTAATAAATAAAAGGATAAGATTTTGGGAAAATGATAGAGCACAAATAAAAGTACAAACACTAACACATATTTACACTCACTTCGTTATTCCGATGCTATAATAGGATTTTCCTCAGGAAGTAGTAATTTGACGAAACAGGATATTGTCCTCAGTGATGCCAACTTGATTGGTAAGGATGAAAACTTCTCTGGTGGAATTAAAATTCACTGAATGTTTCCCTATTACTTTATGGATGGTAGGTGGTGCTGGTGTAGTCTCTGAAATTAGCGAATATTTAGTTTGGGTGGTTTTCTAGATTTTATGATCCATTGATGTGCCAGTTCCTATCTTCTTAACTGAGGGAACATTTCAATCTTTAGTCTATGAATTATAAAACTATTATTTGTTTATAATTGATTCATATATTCTGACTGTCTCATTTAACTATTACATTTTTTTTTTTTTTGTCATAGTTGTTAAGTTTTTACCTCTTGTCACCATCATATTATTAGGTTGTATTATATTCAGGGTCTTACTATATTCGGGCCATTACAGTATGTCTACAATTTGCCGGCATTTAAGTGAAACGGCAACTAAACTAATATGACAGATAATCGATTATCACCTATTTTTAATGTTGCCGTTTTGTTTAGTTGCCAGTTTTATTGAGAGCTAAGAATCGAATTAGTGAGAATCATAATATTAAGATCAATTTTTGATACCAGTAAGAATCAAGGTATCCAGGGATCGAGTTTGACAGCCCTAAAATATATCTATATATTACATTGGCAACAAAATTATCTAAAGCAAGGGGAGTGCTAAGTCCACTTTTTCAATATTTAAAGTTAGAAAACAATATATGTATTGTACATATTTATATAGCTTTAAACACAAATATAAATTACCAAATGATTTATTTCCAAAATGTTCATATTTCGGTCTTAGCTTATAATTCAAATTAATATCACAATATGCATGTCAATTACTACTAATGTTTTTCAAATGAACATTAAATTAAAAGATATATGGCTATATGGGGACACTAAATGTAAAAAATTGAACATAGATGTGCATTTCAGATATAAATACTTTTATAGACAAATCTTTGTAGTTGTCAAAGCTGGATTTTTTTTTCATGAAGTTGAAGCATATGAATACTTGAAGTGAAGTCAAAATTTTCTAAGCTTCATACATCCATACTCTTAAAAATTATTTCAAATCTTCTAAATTGACAAAAATTGAGAATAAATCTTTCAAGGAATATACAAATTTTTACAATCTTTCTCTAAATGAAATGAGACATTGTTTCAACCTGTCTATCAAATGGTCATTCCACTACAGCTGCAAGATTCCAAATTATGTATGTCTTTCCTCCAGTTATTGTTTGCAACGGAAACGTTTGCCATGGGCGTGAACATGCCTGCGAGGACAGTGTTTTTTGACTCGGTGCGCAAATTTGATGGTATCGAGATGCGAAACCTGCTCCCTGCAGAATACATCCAAATGGCGGGTCGGGCAGGAAGACGGGGCCTCGACAAGACAGGCACTGTCATCATTATCTGCAAGAGCAATGTCCCAGGGAAAATGGAGCTGCGGGAGATGATGCTTGGTAAGGGGGGCTCTAAACCTCTGGTACTTGAACTTATTGTGCTAAACTTTGAATCACTGTCCCCTATTAGCTATTAGTTTAACAGTCCCCTGGCGCCCGCAACCTTTGATAGAGCTAATGTGTATGTATCCTTGCTGAGTGCACTTGAGATTGTTTTAAAGATGTATGATCTTATTTTTATTTTCTCATTAATTCATTTATTTTAGTTTCCCTCTTCATCCCTATATTATGGGTTAAGTTTTCAATAAATTTAGTTAATTTACAAAAATATGTGTTGAAAACTTTCAACTATTTCATCAATGTTTTAAATTAATATCTTGGTGCTCTCGGCCACTGTTACTTAGAAGAGCTAAGGAAGATTTGTAAAATTTAAAATAAATTTAAATCTTGCAATAATAATTTACCTGTAATTAAAATCTCCCTGTGTGTCCTGCTTCAAGGCCAACCGACCCTACTCCAGTCCAAGTTTAGGTTGACGTACTCCATGATCTTGAACCTGCTGCGGGTGCAGAAAATCTCTGTGGAGGGAATGATGTCTCGGTCCTTCAAGGAACTGAACCATCAGAGTAGTCAGGGTCGCTACAAGAAGGAGCTCAAGGCCGTGGAGGAGGAGATGGAGCGCATTAACAGTGCAGGACACCCTGTACCCAATTTTGACCAGTTGGCCGAGTTTTACACGTCCGCCTCAGAGTTCCTCCACCTCTGGTCGGAAGTCAGGGTGAGCTACTTGGCTACTAACATGTCCTCCTTTGGACAGAAATAAGGATGTGATTTTTTGCTCTCATTTATTACACACAACATGGTTCACACTTAACTTGGCTACCACTATACATAGATAAAAAGATCGTGACTATTTTAAATTGCCCACTACCATTAATTAAATAAACTATATCTAAAGAAAGGCTAGGTTTATTATTTATCTCACACACTTGCCTAAGGTTAGAATACATTATGGACACCAATAAACTCGTTGGCCATTACTGTTTGTTATCAGGGTATAGTACTCACCCAGCCCAGAGCAGTGAGAGAGATGATCCCGGGAAGAATACTGCTTATATACCACCGCACCCACGCCAACAAACTGGCCCTCCTACTTAAGGCCGAGGTGTTTCGGCGTGAGCCCATTTACAAAGTCTTAGTATTATGTAATGCTACCTCCACGTCACCTGGAGGTGATATCCAGCTGGAGGTGGTGAGGAAGGAGCCACTCACTCCAGAGTCATCGCCCCGAGAGGGAGAACCCTCCGAGTCCTGGTACAAGATGGTAGGGTTTGCAGCGGGGAAGGAGGTTTTTGTGCCTACCGGCGTTCCTGGCCACGAAGTGCTGACCATCACAGCATTCGATGTGTTTGAGATCACACATCTCCTGGTGAAGGTGAATTCATCGCTGATATTGGATGATTGGATCAAGAGGCAGAATCCACGCTTCAAGTGAGTTGCATCACATTTGGTAGTAGAAGGCCTTAAAACCAGGAAGAAGATTGCTCTAGAAGCACTTCCTTGAAATGATTATCAGTAAATAACAGGGACACATCTGGGGGCCTAGTATAGGATGTTTGTCTTGTACAAGATTAAATTACTGGTGTCAGGTTTGAGTTTCACCCGAGTGTACCGGGGTAATTTTACTCTTATGCTTTATCATTGGGCTCGTCTCATTTTAATGTGGGTAAACTTTCTCTAAACAACTCTCATCATCCTTATTTCTTGGGTTAAGACATTAATATTTAGTAACACTTATCTTTTTAAGTATAGTAATAATTCAAATCATTGGTAATAAATAATAATAGATTATCTTGTAACTCTGTTTTATTGATTTCTATTTTTTTTAATTACAGTTTTATTACTAACAAGTATCACAGGTGGATAACACACTTATCATTTATTCCCATGTCTATAAATTTCCTAGGGACGCTCCTATTGGCCAGTCCTGTCTCCAGGCTGTCCAGGAACTGACAGAATTGACCCACAACATTGGCTCCAAGACCAAGAAGATGGAGTTTGTGAATGTGACCAAGGAAATGCAGATCAAGGATGCCAGCCTCCTCACCAAGCTAGCCCGCGTCAACGAGCTCAAGGCGCAGCTCTATGACTTTGAGTGCACTCGGATCGCAAACTTTGAGCAACAGGTGACACCACACTTGTCATTAGAGGGCCGGGTATTCAATCTTAGCAGGGTGCACTACAGATGCTTTTCCCTACACACACAATATATCTAGTTTTCCACTCACTTCTTCTACCTCATCATTCTAATAACTTAGATTAGATCATTTTCCCCCAAACTGTAGTAAGAGTACCCCCAAGGGTAGGTAAAGGATTTCATGTGGTGTGCAACATACTTTTTCTAAGGCTTTCTTTTCTTCTATCATGGGTTTGCTTGACTTATCACTGAAGATTTATGAAAATTGGTTTATACTTTACAAGATTGTAGGTATTTTTCTTTTTATCTTTGGAGGGTCAGAAGGAATAGCTATGTTGATTAGTCCATGCTCTTGAGAGACATATATGATTGGCTATAGTTTTGGAAAAATTGGGTTTTATACTTTATGGTCATGGTCATAATTGTAAATATTAAACGCTTAATATCAACTACCTTTGAGATATACTATGTATTAATCTGAGGTGTATTTGCTGCTGTCAAGTTTGAGGAGGTGTTTCGAAGCAAGCAACTGGAGGAGAAGAGGGAGTACCTCAAGATGATGCAGTCGGACAAGAGCCTATCTCTGTATCCCGAGTACATGAACAGGGTGAATGTGCTGCAAGCCCTCAAGTATGTCGACCGAAATAACGCAGGTACTTGAACAATCTAGTAATTTGTGAACACTTAAAGGTCCTCTTGACACTGCTTTCAAGATAGTGTCAATTTGTGGGCTAGCTGGCAAGAGCCTATAGAAAATGCAAAGAAAATTTAAAAGCTAAATTAGATTGGTTTGCTTCACCTTTAGCTTCTTTAGATAGATACATGTTGGCATGCTGAATAGTATTATCTTATATTTATTAAGTATCATATAAACATACATAGATCCGACACCTTAGCTCAATCAGTAGTGTGTCCATGTCCTGATACTCATTCAGGTTATACCCCTATTACCATTTTATTCTTCATAATGTCACTCATTTGGGTTTTCCCTGAGCAAAATCACTAACACTTAACTTTTCTTTCTCATTCACTTTCACAATTTCTATACTTTGTCTTTCAAAGTTAAACACTTATGTTTTTGAGACATTTTAAGAACTGACCAAAGATACAACTTAAATAAAATTACAATTTTGAAGAAACACATGCTCACCAAGAATGCACGAGTACAGATTAAACATTTTGAACAGCCTCTGCTGATGACCTGGAAGGGGTGGGAAGTATGACCTTGAAGTACCATTGTCATTAATGTCTAATGGGGCGTGTGCAAAGCTTCGAAAACTTTGACTTCACTTTGAATATTCATTTGCTACGACTTTTATTTAAGAGTAAGAGTCCGGATTCGTCAGTTAATAAGCTTTTCCCAAAAAAATACTTAAAGTTAAATCACGTATTTATGGTTGTTTTTTAAAAAAAAAAATTCTACTGTTATTTCCATCACAAATTAATGTTAATGTAAAAAAAAATCTGAAATAATCATATTACATTGTGTTATAATATCTTAATATTCATAATTTTAAGTTAAAATATATTAATTATGTTTGGAATATAACATTTTGTAAATCATATTTAATATCTAAACTTACATAGTTATGCAAAATATAAAATTTGTATTCAACATTAAACATCTTATTTTATTATTCGAACTTCGATTCAGTTTCGGGAATATTTCATATTATTCGATTTGACTTTGGTAGAGTAGAATAATGCTTTGTCCTTCTCTAAAGCTTTAAAGCCTTCCAACTTTCTGAACCTAACTACTAACCGTTAATAGACAGAGCACAGTAAGTCACGCGCCTCTCAACTTGTTTATTTCTCCACAAGTGTTAAAATACCTTAAGCTTGCTATGTAACAAAGAAGAAAACTTTCTACATAAGAGATTAACAGTTGCACCGGAGGGACTTTTGGCTTTATTTTGTGTTGTTTGTCGTTAGTGGTTTCACCAACATCAACTTTAGTAGTCCCAGGGGTGCACATACACACATATACAGAAATATAAAGAAAAAGGATGTAAATAGAAGTAATGCAATTTAATAAAACAACATGATACATGATCAATATTTAGCATGTAATCTCAATAAGAACTGTCTATACAAACTAATAAGATATGAGGTAGCATTGCCTAAGTCTAGGCCAACAAGGGGCGTGAGGCGCCAGAAGGACTAACTCAGACAATTGAGTTACGTTACTGGTCCCTCAATCATAAGGCATGTTGGCCGCGCACGTTTAGTCATGACTTACATAGGGCAAGTTCAAGTCCAGTTACATATGAGCGCCCTGAATACAGAGCAAAAACCCCTTACAAGAGGATCAACCAACTTACATGGGTATATTTAAATCTACGGGCCATGCCCGGTCGGGAACACGTCCCACCATTTGATCACCCAACGGGCGGTCAATATCACAACATACATACAAGTAATTAATGACTGTTCTAGCCGTGCCAGAGGGGCAGAAACGGCTCATGAGCTGTATACTCCAAAGGGGGGTATTACTGCGTAATAACAAAGATAAACCGCGGGCCAATCTTGAGAAGCATGAACGGCCCACAG